>JASPKZ010002251.1:0-108901 GCA_030220185.1 Diploptera punctata | reverse complement strand
ACCACAGCAATGGACTACCACTGAATAGTAAATTATACAAAAATTACATACTTATTAGAATTTTAAAATCATATTAAAATATAGAGTAAACAAAAGACAAATCGAGATTTCTTTTTTCAAAAAATAAATATTAACCCTAAAATTAGGTACAAAATTAAAATAAAATTTTAAAATGAGAATGTGGTCTAATATTAGTACTAAGAAAACATGGAATAAAATAAAAATAATATAAAATACCAAAATTAAGCAAGTAAAGCTTCCTAGATGAATATTTATAGGTATATACAAAATGTTGAATATATTTGTTATACAATTAATATTTTCATTGTGTGGAACTTAAGATATCAGATAATTTGGATTTAAATAATGATAGTGATTGATAGTTCCTCACATGACTGGGAGTGAGTTCCATGCTCTAGTTTACTGTTCTTAAAAAAATACTCATTCAAGAGATTAATTCTTTGAAGTTTGAAAAGTTTCTCCCCAAATTAACTAAAAGTGTAATACTATTAATTTCTCAATATAGCATAAAGTAAAAGTAGTAGAATCCATTGCCCAGGAACTTAGATGAACTCCAATCTCATTCTTGTTTCCTGATAAAGATTTTGCCAAGTCCAGTTGTACTGCAGTCTTGAAAGGGCACTTGTTCTATTATCATTATTGAATTATCCTCATTCCAAAGTACATATTTAGATGATGGATAGATGGAAATGTTATGAAGATGTGCAGCCAGACAATCGAGTCCTTTGGTGATGAGGAGCTTTGCTACTGAACCATGTCTGGGTGAATCCAGAATTGATGAATTATTGTTGACGACAGCTGTTGTTGCTTTGAAATTTTAAAATATTTATATGGTTATTTTTTTTCAATTTTCTATCAACTATTAATTTAGTCCATTGATAACTTATACCTTATCCGCTCTTAGAATGATCCTAACATAAACAAATGCCAATTGTATCCTTCCGCCATTCACACCACAATTACTGTCACATTGACAGGGAGCACATGTGAAGAATATAAGAAATGTGATCGTTGAATGTGGTAGATTACAAGAAAGCTGGTGAGATTTTTCACTGAACTTATGCAATAAATTTAAAAAAAGTTTTTTTAACACTAGTAAAAAATTTAGATGACGACACATCAACATTAGACTCGACACCTTCAGACATTTTGTTGCATTAGAACCGACTCAAATGCATCATCCATAAGTAATAAACTATTTTAAGATGTAATTATTGATTTGGTATATTTTAGAATATTTTCTATGTTTCGAATATTATTTTCATTAATGAAGAATAAGTATATTCAGAGAACATAGTTCTACTTTAATCAAAGGAACTACTTTTTCACATACTTATTGCTTCTACAACATACAACAATGTCCATAACCAATGAAAAGTGAGCAAGTCACATAGTTCTGTTTTGATGAAGATCTCTTAAACAGCAGATACATTTAGTTAATGGTGTCAATATTTTAGATTTTAGTCCCTTTCTTGCCAGAAGGTCAGCGGTTTCATTTCCATAAAGCAAAAAATGAAAAAAAATCATTTACAGTTACAATCTCCAACCTTCCAGGTTATCAAACCTAGACTTATATTTAAATTAATACTGGGAAGTAAACATTATGAGGTTATATCATTAATAGTCAATGGAGAACATATGTTTAACAACTCACATCATATAATTTCAAATTTATTTGATACCGGCGGTTTCAGACAATATCTTGCCCCTCTTCAGTCATGGCTCCCACTCATGACTGAAGAGGGACAAGATATTGTCTGAAACTGCTGGAATCAAAGAAATTTGAAATTATATGAGGTGAGTCGTTAAAAATATGTTCTCCACTCACTATTATTAAACCTAGACTTGCTAATCAGAAGGCAGACATGCTACCTGAGTTAATGTGGTAGATACAACAATGTTTAAAATCAAATAATTATATTAGTTCTAATTTATAAGTTACCTATTAACCACAGATCAAAGAAGGTCTTGAAATATGGAGTTCATTGCAGTAATGAATAACAATGTTAGTAAAGGTTAAATGTTACATAATATTTATTATAAATGTGTAAAAATCAAATTTATTGATTTCTTGCAATTGAGAAAAATTAAACAAATAAAGAATTCCAAATTATAAAAGCCACAGTAAGAATTGTAACAAGTGTATTAAGATGTCATAAAATTATAAATAACACATGGCATGGTCATGTTACTGAAAACACAAGATGTGTGTGTAACCTACCTTGAAAGCAATGCACACTTCAATGAACTTCTGAAAGCATGAAAACAAGGAAGGAAAGTAAGTTCTACAAAACTCCATACACCTACTCTACCACACATGCAAATGCATTCCATCTCACTGCATTTTATTTTATGCACAAAACAAGTATTTTTAAATGTATACCCCTCCATTTCTTGTAATCACATAAAATGCTACTTTATATATATTTCCGGTTTTAACAATGTTGATACATTTTTCCGGCACCAATGATTTGTCTTCAATTTCGCATTATAATTTCCTCCATTCGTCTACGATCACAAAAAAAAAATAGTTTTGCTTCATCATAGCGGTTTCTAACTAGTTTAATAATTTGTGTTGGTAGGTGGTATTTTATTTAAGGATTATTTTAACTAGTCAAGACTGTGATGGGCAGGACATGTGGAATGAATGCAGAATGAAAGACGTGCATGGTAGCTTCTTGAAGGAAATCAGAGGGAAAACACCCAGTTGGTAGACCAAGAATGAGGTGGGAGAATAACATTAACTATGATTTGAGGGAAGTAGATTATACAGGGAATAATTGGAAAGCATTAGCTCAGGATAGGGATGTATGGAGAGCTTATGTCCGTGTGGCCATGGACCTAGCTACTCTACCACACATGCAAATGCATTCCATCTCACTGAATTTTATTTTATGCACAAAACAACTATTTTTATATGTATACCCCATTTCTAGTAATCACAAAAAATGCTACTTTACAATCATAAAAATAAGTTTTGCTTCATCATAGTCGTTTCTACTAGTTTAGATTAAACAATAATTTGTGTAGGTAGGTGGTATTTTATTTAAGATTATTTTTAACTAGCAAAGTCTCGTATACTGTGATGGGCAGGACATGTGGCACGAATGGAGAATGAAAGACGTGAATGGAAGTTTCTTGTATGAAAATAAGAAGGAAAATGCCAAGTTGGTAGACCAAGAATGAGGTGGTAGAATAACTAATTGATTTGAGGTATTAGATTACACAGGGAATGATTGGAAAGCATTAGGTCAGAATACGGATGTATGGAGAGCTTATGCCTGCACGGCCATGAATCTACGGGTTCGATAGTGTCAGTGAGTAAGTAAGTGAGTCAAGTTATTAGCATCTCCACTCAAATTTTGGTGTGAAAAGGATTAACAAATTTTGCTCAAAGAGTTACTTTTTTTTTTCTCTGACTCAGGGTTCTTTTATGTGCTATAAATATAGGATCCATCATTTCACTCCCCTTCAGAAAGAAGTCAAACTCAATTCTTATGCCCTTATAAATCCATCACCCCAGGATTCACAAATCTTGGAACCAAAGGCAAGAACGGTAATGATTAGGACCAATGTTGGTTTATGTAAGTGCATACTTCTAATTCAAAATTATAATATAAATTATGGAGTATTCAGCTGAAAGGTCCGTCTTCTCAACTTAATTAATTATTTAACTGTAGCGCTTTCGGGACTTGTCCCATCATCGGCAGGATTCAAAACTGGTGTTTCACTGAAGATCTGGTAGAGGGGGTTACATGTATTGGGTTCATTTTCGTTTATCAGATTGTCGTTGTTGTGAGCTGCTTTCATGATTTCCATCTCTTCGAGTATGTTTATCTTCGCTGGATTATTTTCTCTGTGCATTACTGTTAGGGTGTTTTCAATATTTAACATGCGATGTCCTTCATGGATTATGTGTTTTGCATAGCTTGATTTTCCTTCTGCGTGAATAAAGTCTTGAAAATGTTCTTTAAATCTGATGTAAAACTTCTGTTTGTTCTTCCAATATAAAATTTGTTGCAGTCCTTACATGTCAATTTATATACTCCTTTGCTGTTGAAAATGTTATTTTCTTCAATGTTATTGTTTATTATGTTGTTTAATTTGTTATTAGTTCTGTATACTATTTTTACGTTTTTGTCGGCTTTCTTTAGCGTATTGGCTAATTTTGTTGAGGAGACGAACCTTTCAGGTGAATATTCCATAATTTTATATTTAATTCTGAATAATACCTCAACGGAACACATCATGAATCTTATAAAAATTGATACTTCTAATTACAGTGCCATTATTTTTGTTTTCCAATTGATAAGAAATCATAGCAACCTGGAAGCAAGCTGTTAACCACCATAACCCACAAATCAAGGGCATACATTTCTCAACTGAAATTACAATTAAAATAACCATCTTCACCACAGAGTATGTTGAAAATAATGACCCTGAATTAGTCAACTGAATAACTAACTCTATGATTTATGAAATCCTTAGGTTCAGTGCAACATATGCCAAAGCTTTCTACTGGTCCCTATCCTCAACCAACGACATCCAATCAAATTTCCAATATCCAGTTCCCTAAAAGTCCATTCGAAAGTTATCCTCTCAAGTACACCTAGGCCTTCCTACTATTGGTTCAGGCACCAAGGCAAGATGCGTCCACAAGTTGCATATAGAGGAAACAGCATTCAGATATTTAAGTTCGTTGTAAATAAAGTGATTAAGCAGTAATGGATAGGAATGCAAGTACTGTTTCTCCATTCGTAAATTAATGAGTGTATTTTTTTTTTTACATCTTACCTCATATTTCATGTTTTCTTTAAACACAGGAACTAGTTTTCAAGAGAAACATCTCTCTCATTTTCAACCGACATTATGACTACTGGCTTTTTGTTGAAATCTCCATCAATAACTTTGCCATCTGGTGTTGATTTGATGAACTTCGAGATGAGGTTATGTTCATCAGGAATCTCGAAATTCATGGATCTAAAATTGTTCTTCTGAATATATATCTTCTCTCAAATTGTCAATTCTAAAGGTTTTTCCATATGTTTTAAAAGTTGGGCCTCTTTTTTTAAAACAACTTGTTGATATGTAATAATACAATTCATAATTTGTTAAGATGTTAACTACGTTTTATTTTTATTTAATTAATAATATTCAAGTTGAGGAAGATGGTACCTTATACACATTCATTTTATAATTTTATAATTGTGACATACCTGAATGGAATTTTTGTCATATATAGGATGGTATAAATGAACAGAGATGTAATAATATAATAAATACACATAATGGCAGCTCAAGACAGAATGAAATGTTTACTGTCACTAAATAGCAAATGGTAGTACAAGAAAACACAAAAATTGTGACAGAATCCCTGAATCTTAGTTTCAGACTCCATAAGTACAATTTATGACTAATATCAAGGAGCTACTCAGTTGTCATCATGAAACTGAATGAATAGTTTCAGATCTATACACAAAAGAAGTTTCTATAGTAGCCAATAGCTTGCATCTAAACTAGTCCATGGGATGCCAGACAAATCTAAATCATCAATTGATTTGGTGTTTACTTGATGAAAATCCATTATGTTTAGTGATTAAATAAAATAAAACTGTTAAAGTTTTGTACGATTTCATATTTATTTCAATACAAATAAATTTGTTACAGCTGTTTCAGTGCTTTGTACCTTCTTCAGATGAATACAATTCATCAGTATTTGCCTGGAGAAGGTACAAAGTACTGAAACAGCTGTAACAAATTTGTATTTAAAAAATATGAAAATCGTATAAAACTTTAATTTTATTTTATGTAATCACTAAATCTAAATTACACCACAAAGGCAATCTGCACAGAGATATGGGGAATACAAAATTACATCTTTTTCTAAGACTTATTGGTAAATGAATAAAAATTTGCATTTTTTTCAACAAACAGAAAAATTGAAGCAATTTTATAATAAACATTAAAATGTGTAAATGCAAGCATTTTGAAGGTGAACAATCAGAATCCTTGCCTTAGAGCAAAACTCTGGAACACATATTAATTTGAGTCCCCAATCAGTGAGAAATTTTCTCAAGGAATTTTGCCTCATGTATAGGACTGATGTCCAACCAACATCAAGATTTTTTATAACAATGACACCAACATGAGAAAACTGGCTACAATGGCTGGTAAACCCAATATGCCAAACACATGTCACTCCCAGGATGGTCATTAATTTCAGTGATTAACAAGTGTGGGTGTGAGGCCAATAGCCACCTGGTACCCAAGGACTGTCTTAGTCTGTCCTAACATGGAATTTTAATGCAAACTTTACTGAAAGATGCCAGAAATGTGTGGGAGTAAAAGTACACTTCATCTATGATAAGAGTGGTGATTATTGTAATTGTTATTGCAATGGAAATATCTATGCTCTTGAATCAAGAAATGTATACATAGAATCTGCTGCTGGGCAACAGCTTTCTTCAGCACATTGCAAAAATAATGGCACTATATAAAAAATATATAACTGTCAAACATACAAGTATTATCTAAATCCTGCTAAAGAATTTTTACTACCACACAGAACATTTATTTGTTTATTATTTAGAAACATCAGCCGCAGTGGACTAGTGGTTATGCTCCTTGCCTCTGGTCCCGAGTTCAATGGATTTTTTAGGACGGAAAAATCCAAGGAGCAAGTCGTCCAGGAGGGACTTTAAGCCGTGGGTCCCGAGTCTGAAGATTTTCAGGCTCGTAAAAAATCCTTAAGCCTGAATGAAAAGGCCTCTAAGCAAAATTTACCGAATTTTCCCATCCTAGTACTACCTTGGTTTCCTAGATGTCAGTATGAGGCAGAACGCTGACCACGGACCACTCAAATGACATCTATAAGAAAACAAGTGTAACTAAATTACTATGGTTCAAATTCTTCCCTGTAGGGGGAGAGCGCCTAAATCTCTGTAAAGGGAAAACATGGGCTTACAAAAAAAAAAATTATTGTAAAACAAGTAGCTTGGTATCCAATACTAAGCAGTTGGCAATAATATAATTTGCTCTCTTGTATTTCAATATGGAAGTAATATTTCAAAATTAAATGAATGACGAGTAGAGGATGATCTCAACCCATATCATCTTTAAGATTAACTGGCATTATAATGGATATTCTAACTTCTGGAGTGAGTGATCGACTTCTTGGCTGAGAAAGGCAGTAAAATTGTTGAAAATTAGTTTCCCTCTTATGATTCTATTAAAATAGTAGTTGTAAATTAAGCATACAACATATTCATAAGAAACATAATTATCTGAAATTCAGTTACTTAGATTTTATAATTATATACAATGTACATTAGATAGATAACTAAATACAGTTGAAGACATACACATGCATAGACATGATCAGACATCAATTAAAAGAAAGATGCAAAAAAACACTTAAATAAAAAAATACAAATATTACATAACTAGCTTGTATTTTATTTGTGATGCATTCTAACAATTAAGGACTCAACTCAAATCTGCTATGAATAAGAGAATGAAGATATGCCCTTAAAAATATTTTAATAAATTTATTTATATAATTTCATTGGAACAAAATAAATTATCTTCATCCTAAAGGCATAAAAAAGTGCAGAAACTAAAGAAACAAATAACTAAAATATTACTTATGTATGAAGGATAATGTAATAAGAACAGTTTTTATTTGAATTAACATTTTCCAATCCTGGATAGAATCTAAGTTAAGAAAGACAAATTAATGTTTGAACTGGGATTTGAACCCTGGACCTCTAGTTGTATGTACAAGTGTGCTGTCCATTACACCATTCAAACGACGATACAAACATTAACATTTCTTTCAACACTATAGTGTGCTGTCCATTACACCATTCAAATTTTCAAGTTGAAAGAAATGTTAATGCTTGTACTGTCGTTTGAATGGTGTAACGGACAGCACCGAAGTACGTAGAACTAGAGGTCCAGGGTTCAAACATTACCTTTTCTTTCTTAAAATAAGAACAGTTAAGTTTTTATTTCATTCTTATTTGCTGATGCTTTAACATCTAAGGTATAATGCACTAGGAGCTTAGGTGTATCTAATCTATTTATGCCCATACATCCCAACATGGAGTAAGGGTGCTCCCATGAGAGTTACTTAACCAAGGCTAATTTAATTACCCCATTTCCCTACAGATGTCAGCAAGTAACAATGGTTCATCTCCTCAAGAGACATCTAGTAAGTAACTAAGATGAGAAAGGCCAATTAAAATTTGTTCAATGATTCTCTAATTTAGGCTTCAGGTTCTTTAACAAGCCTACAGAATAAAAGTCTCTCCCAGAAGACTTTTCCCTTGGATTTTTCCATTCTAAAATTCTATCAACCTTGGGCAGATTTAAACCTGCAACCCTCAAGACCAGTGGCAAAGAACATAACCCTTGGACTAACGAGGTCAGTTAATGTATGTAATAGATTGTGTGTGTTTTTATTGTATGTCATGAGTTTTCTGTAGAAAAATAATGTTTTAACATTATGAAATGGGCCCTAGTAATGAATTAAATTATTTTCAGTCTGATCATCTTACCTCAATGTTAATGTTGATTTGTTCTTGGACATGTTTCAAAACAATTCTGTTTTATTGTCAGCTTGTCCAGACGATAATACAGAATTGTTTTGAGATATGTCCAAGAACAAATCAACATTAACATTGAGGTAAGATGATCAGACTGAAAATAATTTAATTAAAATAACCTCAAAATATTACTTCCTAAAATGAAATATTAATTACAACTACCTAGTAATGAAGTTCCAACACACCATTTCTTTTTTAACTGAGGAAAACCCCACTCAGATTTGTCATCACTGGGGTTTGAACTTAACCACAAAAAAAAAACTCCAAGCGTGACAGGCCTAGAAGGCCGTTGGCCTACCAGCTGGCTGCTAGCCTCATGTCCACATGTAGAGGTAGACAATCATAAGCCAGTGTAGGTGTGACATATGGTCAGCATGTCAAGCCCCCAGCCATCTTCTCAACCTGGAGTAACTACTTATTGTAGCTACCCAAATGTCTCATGATGCTGGGTGCGCACCAGTCACATAGTGGTCGAAATTCCATAAGAAAATTTCTTCCCCATGGGGACTCAAACCAGCGCCAATCCCATAGCCAAGGCATCTTGTCTTAACCACTCAGCCATGATGTGGGACTGAACCACCCAAATACAAGTCTCAAATGACACTGAGTTAATTTGCAAAAAATCTTCTATGCTGTTATGGGTAGGACATGTGGCACAAAAGATAGACACTGAAATGTCTGGAAGGAAAATGGCCAGAAGGTAGGCTAAGAATGAAATGGAAGAATAGAACAAACCCCTATTAGAAGAAAGTGAATTATACAGGGAATAACTGGAAATATTAGCTCAGGATAGGGATGTATGGAGAGCTTATGTCCATGCAGCCATGAATCCCAGGAATTGATAGTTCCAATTAGATAGTTATGTATGAAGAATAATTGTCATATACAGTAAAGGTCCTTATTCGCGGGTTAAAAATCGCAACATAGTTCCTGTATTTGTGGCTAAAAAATTTCTTTATTCACAGATCCAGTAGGTATATTAGAAGAATTAGTATCCTTTATTAACGCATCGGCAACTTTTTTATTGCAGGCACGTGCCAAGGCGGCTTTTACAAAGAGTGATTCAAATCAAATCAACAAATTAATATTGAAGTAAAACAAACCTTATTGTCAATAAGCCTAAAGTCGTCGTTAAAAGCCACTGCCACTGTATTTCATATGCTGCTATGTCCGTTGATAAATACCACCCTCACCACGATCAGCATTTTATTGTTTCAACTTGTCATTCGTTGCAATAATTTTGATTGAATAACACATGTCTTTCCTGCTTTGTTGCCAATTTATAATGTTGAGTAAAAGGAAAATTGTTCATAACCTCTCATTAATTGATTTTATTTTGATAATGTTTATTTTATTTTGGAACCTTGAAATGTATCCCCTATATACCCATACAAATTACCATTCCATATTCGCAGTATCCGTATTCGCGGCATATTTGCAGAACATATCCCCCGCGGAAAGGAGCTTTTACTGTATTGCAGTTCCATTATCTGACTTCATGTTACTCAACATTCCATATTATTTACCATTAAATATGGATTTGAACATGATGTGGGGCACACCATACTGTAGTTGTTCAACACAATATGCTACAAGTCAGAAAGTTTGAGTCCCAATGAGGCCTGAATTTTTAAACTGGCCAAAACATTCTGGCAAGACTACGGCCCTAGGGTCAACTCAGGCTCTAATTCAAATGAGCACCAGACTATGTTCTGAGAATTATATGGAAAGAATTGTTGATGTTCGTATGGGAGTTTGGATGGTGTAATCGGTATCATACTAATGCACAGAGTTAGAGATGTAGGGTCTGAGTCCCAATCCGAATGCTAATTTTTCTTTCTAAAATAAAACTATGTCCAATTCTGAAAAGTGTTAATTTAAAATATAATATAAAAAAACCTTAATCTTAACTAGGCAGGTGGGAATTGTGAATACTTCTTTTATAGGTACTTTAAGTGCCACGATGTTGGGAGAGGGATTTTAACTTTGGATCATACACATGCTATTTTGACCACACAAGGACATGGAGGGCCTCTCCGAATGAGTGATCAGCTCAATTCAAGACAAAATATGCCATTCACACACACACATTCATAATAAACATGGCAAATATGATACTAATGATTATAATGGCCAAATTATGTTCGGGGATTGTTTGGGCCTTAAAGTTTCTTGACATTTGTCTTACAGGTGAGGAAAAACCTCGAAGAAAACCTCACCTAGGAAACTTGCCCTGACCAGGGAACGAATTCAGGCCTGCTGTGTGACAAGGCAGTAAGCTACCTCGAGACCACAAATGTGAATTCAGTCTTTTTCATTACTATATTCCCTCAGTGATTTTGTTCATTCGTTGCATACATGGAACTGATATCGTGTATATATTTTGTATAGGATATTATCTCAGTACAAATCCATGAACCTAGTTAATAGATTTAACTGGTTGGTATAACTGAATTATGGTCTCTACTTTACAAAGGATGAAATGTGGACTACAGTGCTCCTCTCTTTAAATGACTTAATTACTCAACTATTTCCTAGACAAAGGGCCGCATGCAAATGCATTAGTCTCTACTCAAATTACTTTCAATCACTGGTGAGCTGACTTTCCGTGAGCAAGTGCAAAGATCAAATTAGCTACCCACTAACTGGTCATGCATGAAAGCCGTCGTTTTCGTAATATTGGCAAGAAATTACCCAGAATTCTCAGCAATAAAAACCACTTCCGTTATTTTCGTCTGCTAGAGGAATGCATTTGCGCTTGCGTCCTGCAAATAATACTGTATACGACGATGTCTGCATCGCACAATATTACGCCGATTCTCCTGTTCTTCCAGTTGAATTCTTTGGTAGACTCTATCAAATTCCTCTTCTCTGCGTATACCGAAAACATGATCAAAGTCTTCAAGGTCCAACATCTTGGATAAAGCAGCAAGGTATGCGGCAAGATTTCAAACTACATCAGTTACCATTGGTTCCTATCGGGTTGCTCACGATTCGTTTCTCTGCTAAGTCACCTCGCCAGGTAGCTTAGGAATTTCAACAATTATTATCGCATGAACAGATTTTTGAGTATGCAAAAAAAGTATTTGGATGCAACTTTCCCAGCAGAGAACAACTTTTACGGTCTAATGCATTCATAGATTCAAGCCTAAGTTGTGTGACTAGTTTTCATGTTTCCTTTAGCTATATTTTTCAAACTTTATAAATATTGCTGTAATAGTGGTTAGGTGAGAGGTTAACATATTTAATATTCTATTCTAATTTTTCATTGAGTAAAAATGTACTTTCTTTTACTACAAAACTTGTTATTTATATATGGTAATAAAAAATCCTCTTTTCACATCTTCAATAATTCAAGGAGGTTTTAAAGAATTGGGAAATTATCCTCTTTTTTTGAGATAAAAAGAATTGTTTCATATTCAAAGTAGGCCTATGGAAATAAATTTTATAGGAACAAATCACTATGAGGTTTAATTTAAGATTTGATTTAAATTAAAATTATTTATACCCCACTTCAAGAAAATGTTTTATCTTTCTTCTGTTGTTACCATTAAACTTAAGGATTGTATTTCAAAATATTTTAAACAAATGCAGCTGAAATAAAAGTTTCCATACTGCATAATTTTTATACATTTCAAATCCAAATATAAATTAAACAAGTGTGGTTGCAATTATTTCCCTCAATGCCATTAAGACAAATGCTGAATACAACACTTCTATAAAATAATTCAATATTTTCCCTTTAACTCTTTCAGATGCAGTTTACAATTAAAAATTAAGTGTACTGTGTTTTTTATATGCACTTACAATATTGTATTAAGATAATTTGCACAAAATGCTGCAATTCAAATGAAATTAAGTTTAAATAACTTTACCAAAACTAAATGGTAGTACTATTAGTCCAAACGGCTGCAAGATTACTACGTTCGAGTGTATGAACAAAATCAATTTTTTCGTAAAATTGTGAATGACTGAATACATTTTTGCTGAGTTGCCTATTAAAATTCGGCTGCCAGTATGTTTAATTAAAATATAACTAATTTAAATTTGAAGAGAAAAATTTTTTTTTTTTTTTTCGCCCAGACCGGGACTCGAACCCGGGACCCTTGGCTTTCCGGGCCAAGTGCTCTACCAACTGAGCTACCGAGGCGAGTTACGATCTAGACGCAAATTTTTTCTCTTATATACGTTGTAATTCCCTATCGCCAAATGCTTTTGAAACCATTGTTTCTATCTTTGAAAATGGCGGCTTCTTAGTTAAGAAGACATTTATTGGAAATTTAACATTACTTTTAAAAGCCAGTAAGGCCTCTAATGATGTTTTTATTATTAATTTAACATTTCTCAATGAAAGATAAATTAAATTTGAAGAGAAAAATTTTCGCCCAGACCGGGACTCGAACCCGGGACCCTTGGCTTTCCGGGCCAAGTGCTCTACCAACTGAGCTACCGAGGCGAGTTACGATCTAGACGCAAATTTTTCTCTTATATACGTTGTAATTCCCTATCGCCAAATGCTTTTGAAACCATTGTTTCTATCTTTGAAAATGGCGGCTTCTTAGTTAAGAAGACATTTATTGGAAATTAACATTACTTTAAAAGCCAGTAAGGCCTCTAATGATGTTTTTATTATTAATTTAACATTTCTCAATGAAAGATAAATTAAATTTGAAGAGAAAAATTTTCGCCCAGACCGGGACTCGAACCCGGGACCCTTGGCTTTCCGGGCCAAGTGCTCTACCAACTGAGCTACCGAGGCGAGTTACGATCTAGACGCAAATTTTTCTTCTTATATACGTTGTAATTCCCTATCGCCAAATGCTTTTGAAACCATTGTTTCTATCTTTGAAAATGGCGGCTTCTTAGTTAAGAAGACATTTATTGGAAATTTAACATTACTTTAAAAGCCAGTAAGGCCTCTAATGATGTTTTTTATTATTAATTTAACATTTCTCAATGAAAGATAAATTAAATTTGAAGAGAAAAATTTTCGCCCAGACCGGGACTCGAACCCGGGACCCTTGGCTTTCCGGGCCAAGTGCTCTACCAACTGAGCTACCCGAGGCGAGTTACGATCTAGACGCAAATTTTTCTCTTATATACGTTGTAATTCCCTATCGCCAAATGCTTTTGAAACCATTGTTTCTATCTTTGAAAATGGCGGCTTCTTAGTTAAGAAGACATTTATTGGAAATTTAACATTACTTTAAAAGCCAGTAAGGCCTCTAATGATGTTTTTATTATTAATTTAACATTTCTCAATGAAAGATAAATTAAATTTGAAGAGAAAAATTTTCGCCCAGACCGGGACTCGAACCCGGGACCCTTGGCTTTCCGGGCCAAGTGCTCTACCAACTGAGCTACCGAGGCGAGTTACGATCTAGACGCAAATTTTTCTCTTATATACGTTGTAAATTTTTCTCTTCAAATTTAATTTATCTTTCATTGAGAAATGTTAAATTAATAATAAAAACATCATTAGAGGCCTTACTGGCTTTTAAAGTAATGTTAAATTTCCAATAAATGTCTTCTTAACTAAGAAGCCGCCATTTTCAAAGATAGAAACAATGGTTTCAAAAGCATTTGGCGATAGGGAATTACAACGTATATAAGAGAAAAATTTGCGTCTAGATCGTAACTCGCCTCGGTAGCTCAGTTGGTAGAGCACTTGGCCCGGAAAGCCAAGGGTCCCGGGTTCGAGTCCCGGTCTGGGCGAAAATTTTTCTCTTCAAATTTAATTTATCTTTCATTGAGAATTCGGCTGCCAGTATGTTAAATTAAAATATAACTAATTTATTTATTCAAAATAATTTGATTTACTTGTTATTAAAATAAATTAAAATCCAGTTTGCAGAAATCGATGTATAGAGCTTGAAAAGTTTTGGTTGCCATTGCACACTTGGCCGTATACCTCCTCGCAGCTACAGCAGGGTGAGACACCAATTAGTAATAAAATGGCAGTAAGTATGTATTTATTGTTTTATATTGTTTCAAATAAAGTTCAGTTCATTTAAAATGCTGTGATTTGTTTCATATAATGTATATTAACACTACATTTTGGATATATTTTTGTATATACATTGTATGTGGTATACATAAAGGGCAGTGGTTTTACTTCCCGCTGCAAGGGAACAATATAAAACAATAAATAAGTACTCACTGTCATTTTATTACTGATTGGTGTCACAGACTGCTATAGCCGCGAGGAGGTTTACAGCAAAGTGTGCAATGGCAACCAAAATTTTTCAAGCTCTATACATTGATTTCTGTGAACTGGATTATAATTTATTTTAATAACAAGTGAATCAAATTATTTCGAATTAATAAATAAATTATATTTTAATTAAACATACTGGTGGCCAAATTTTAATAGGCAACCCAGCAAAAATATATTCAGTAATTCACAATTTTATGAAAAAAATTGATTTTGTTCACTCGATGAACGCAATAATCTTGCAGCCAGATCTCGGACTATATTATAAGCCCTAGATTTTTAGGTTCTAATCCTTTATGTTTTTCACCCAATACTCTCAAAAATATACTTATTTTTTTTATATAATGTACCAAAAACCTGTATATGTAAATTATAGAGGACTACATGTTAGGACCTAAAATTTGGATTTTAGAACCTAAAAAGGTTAACTTACAAGTTGAACTTGTCTCTTATGTTATTAAATAAATGTTGAACATAATTTAAATGAGTGATTTACAGTTTTATAACAAACAGCAATACATTAAACATAAATTTTACGTGATTACTGCATTGTTAGTAAAGTATATTATAAATAAATAATAAATATTTTCAACTTGCATCCAACTCAGGATTGGGTCGAGGGAAGAGATGAGATGAACCGCTACATAGAGATCTGTGAATGACGAGGATGCTGGCCAACCACACCTTATGCAACATCACAGAGGCAGATGAATGAAATGGATGAGTTGAGCATGGAGAAATTGGTGGAATGAAAAAATTGAAGAAACCCCCAAGAAAAACCTGCCCAAGTTCCATTTTGTCCACCATGAAACCCACATAGAGTGACCGAGACTTGGTCTTGGGACCCCCAGCAGTGAGAGGCGAGCATCTAACCGCTTTGCACAACGGAGCCGCGTTAGTAAAGTATATTAACTTACAAAAATCTATATATTCCTAATAGAGGGTTTAGAGACCAATAAAATCCTAAAATATGAATTGAAAGAACTTGATTTTAGTTCAATACTAGTAAAATTAATATCAAATTCCGTTGAGGTGAAGTCATAAAATGAAAGTTAAAAATTAAATTGTACCTGTTGGTAGGTGCCGTCGACCTCAACTTTCTTAATATATTGTATATAAAATTAACTGAAGCGCTTTCGGAAGTTATCTTCCATCTTCTGCAGGATATATTAACAAATATTTAATTTTAGGAAGTTATATTTTGAGGTTATTTTAATTATATTATTTTTAGTCTGGACATCTTACCTCAATACTAATGTTGATTTGTTCTTGAACATGTTTCAAAACAATTCTGTTTTATCGTCAGCTTTCCCAGACTTAGTATTGAGGTAAGATGTCCAGACTAAAAATAATATAATTATATTAACAAAGTTGAGGTCGACGGCACCTACCAACAGGTACAATTTAATTTTTAACTTTCATCAATTGATTTTAGTTATTAACTACATAAAAATCAAAAGCATGGTTTTAGCAACACAGATTTAACTCTCAATTTAATTTTACTTATTTCTTAAGAAATTATGAATCAAACTTCAGTCATATATGTGAGATGCAAAGAAAACATATTAGAACACAAAATAGCATGTATATTTTGTTATTAAGTTGTTATGTCCTTTATGTCAGGAATTAAAACATTTCTGCACTCAGATTGATATAATCATTTCCTCCTATACATCAGGAATCCTATTCAAAGTTTTGTTTAGTTTTCAACACATACAGAATAAATATATTCTCAATTTTGCATGTTTATATTATAAAAATTATAGAAGCTAAAATCATGGATTAGGAGATAAAAATATCTGTGGCATGACAGTACAGGGAGTTAATCTTAGTTTAGCTATGGTTAATGGTTTAAATATTAAAACATTTTTAAATCTACAACAGGCAATATGAAGGAGAAGAACTACTACAAAATGGTAACAATAGTACAACTATGCTAGTTAATACGGAACCATTAGTAATACAATAACAGAAGGACAGTTGAAAGGTCATCTTATTACAAAATATGACAGCAGCAACTTGCTTACATGTAAAATATGTGGAAGCTCTTAGAAATTGATTGAGAATTTAGATTTTAAACAAAAATATATATAAAAATATAAAACAAATTTTAAACAAAATATTTATAGAAACCTATTAAAATATTATATATATCTTCTTCTTCCTTCAGCTCTACGGTCCTCTAAGAACCTTGGCCTCCTTCATAACAACTGCCCATTCTTCTCTATTACTAGATTTCTGTCTCCACCTTTTCACCTCCAGTTGTCTTAAGTCTTCCTCAACCTTATCTAACCATCATAGTTTCTGTCTTCCAACGTATCTTCTTCCTTCCGGTTTCCCTCCTAAAATCTTTCTAGCACCTCTTTCTTGCTCCATACGCAACACATGTCTCTTTCTTCTAATAGTATCTCCTACCGGATCCAAATCCCTATATAATTCTTTCAACTCCCTGGTTTGTTCTAATTCTCCATATGTTTTGTTCCTGTGCTGCTCCATATAGCTTCCTTAATATTTTTTTTCTTTCCCATGTACTTAATATGTACTTATCTTTAATATTGGTATATGCAAAGCAGAACTTTTAAGTTGAAGAGTTGATTTGTTCAATGGATTAAATATTGCCCATTTCTGCTGTGAAGCTAATGGAGCTTAACTCCTGCACTACTCTTAAGGGCATTTGTACGATATAGAAGTATATTGTGCATCAATAAAAATCAAAATTCACAAATACTTTACAACATGTGACAAGACAAATTTTTTAAAATACCAACCATACACCATGTGCATGTGCCAACAGGTGCAAAGCAGTTTACACTATGAAATCACGGGATGCAGCCAACATATACACGATATTCGAACTCGCATTGCCAATGAACCTAAAAGCTAACCTAAAGCAATTTAAGTACTCTAACCTGTGAAATACTAACCTAAAAGCTAACCTGATACAATATAAGTACTCTAACCTCAGAAAGAATGAACACTGATATTATTTTAGCTAATGGTTTATTATACAGCATGTCGTGCCCAACGTGATGCATTCTCGCGTTATGCTCGGCATGATGCTGGTTTTGCATAAAGCGCATACCATCCATCGCAGATTTAATTTTATAAGCGTTCGCGCATGCGCACTTCAATTCTAAAGAACTGAAAAATCATTGAGAGGAAAAGTCATAATTTGTGTACATAGATAAACATATAATTCTTTATAAAAAACAGTTGTAAGTATCATTGCAACACGTTTAAAATAGTACGAAATATTAGTCCGATTGAGGGTCTTTCCACTTTTCAGCGGTTGCCCTTTTACCAGCCGGCTGCTGGCCCTTCACATCCACATGTGTCAATCACAGAGGTAGATGATCAACAGCCAGTGTAGGGGTGACATGTGGTTAGCATGTCGAGTCCCCCAGCCGTTATAGCTGGTTTCTCAACCTGGAGCCGCTACTTATTGTAGCTACCCAATTGCCTCACGATGCTGGGTGGGCACCGGTCCCATACTGGCCGAAATACCATGAGAAAATTTCTTCCCCCATGGAGACTCGAACCAGCGCAAGTCCCATAGCTATGCGCCAAGGCTTCCTACCTTAACCGCTCGGCTACGGCGCGGGACACAAAATATTAGTCGAGAAGGAAAAAAGCACCTAGAGCAACAGCATCATATAAATGTTGTATGGAAAATAATATAACAAATTATTCTTAAGTTCTTAAATGAATATATGGTAATGATAATACCAAATTTTAGAATACTTCAGATTTTCGCCTGAGCAGTTTTATCAGGTTTAAAACTTAATAGAAGACGAAATTTATGTACATCCATAATATCCCTAAGATACAATACAATATTTACAGCTTTTATTTATTTCTTGACTAAGTTCAAGCCACAAAAACTCTTTTTTTCTGTACATCTCTGAACTCCTTCGTGCTCATATTGCACAGAACTCTATGATTTGCAACACTATCAACATTTTGTCATTAAAATTGCTGAAGTTACAAAATAAGCATTGTTTTACTGACATTTTGTCATAAAATCTTTGTTTGTTTTAGCAATTACACCAATGACTACGGATATATTCTTTGTTTGCGCCGGCAAATTGCATCCGGGATTCAAATACATGACGCAACATGTCAGCGTAAAATATTTTGCACCACCGCTTCGCGTTGTAGAGAAATCACAGCTTTAGTGTAAGTTAATTTGTACAGACTACAGTGGCTGCACTGGAACACAGAATATTTGTTAAAATCAATATGGCTGCCACATCTTCATGTAGTTCAAAATCGTGAAAAAATATATTCAAATAATCATTAGAAAACATGTAAACATCATTTTAAATGTTGGGAAATAATTTGAATAATGAAACCCTAAGAATAAAATTTGACAGGAGTTTATGAAGTAATTAAAAAAGTTGTGTCACATGTTGTGAAGTTTAGCCCAAAATTCAATCCAGATGGTCAATTAAGTGATCCCACAACAGGCCTCAGGAGGCCCTTGGGGTAGTAGGAGGTTAAGGCTCCCACTTTTTCTAGACAATCGGCACTTTATGTCAGCCCTGCGTGACGGCCGCCTTTACCCCAGAACAAGCGTCCGGTACTCATTTCCGTTAGATGCTGAGTCGACCCCAGGGCCATAGTGCCGCCAGAGGGTTTGGGTCAGTTTAAAAATCCTGTCCCCAACGGGACTTGAACCCTCGACCCTCCGGCTTGTAGCTCAGTGCCTTAATCACTATGCTACGGCGTGCCCCTCCAGATGGTCAATAGAAACAACAAATTTGTTAAATGGTCATAACATTCATTACAATCCAATCTTTTTATTTTTTATACATCATAAATGCAAGAAACTGTATAAAATAAATTTCTCAACAAGTCAAAATTATGGTCTGATTTTGTTGGTTTATGGAATGTATTATCTTTCTTTTGTTAATTAAATTGTATAGTATATAGTTAACTGCAACAAAGCAAACATGGTGGCTGCTAGAGTGATTTTTTAAATTCTGGGTTTCAGAAACCTCTACTTCTAGTGGTCAAGATATTGTTGATTTTTTTGGAAAATACTTTCCTTGCTTTATTTTAATAGCATATACTGAGTTTTGTTTTAAAAAAATAAAACAATTATGACTGCTAGAATGATTTTTAAATTTTCACTTCAAGTGAACTCCTACACCTAATGGTTTTACAGGCTCCAATTGTGAATCTAAATCATCGAGGGACCCATTCAAATACACACAAACATTTTCATCAAAATCGGTCCAGTTGTTTAGAGTTTAGTAACATATACATGTACAAAAGAATTATATATATAAAGATAAGTACATGTGGCAAGGGACCGTCTACCTGCAGACGGGAAGAGATCGCCTGGAAGACTGAAAGTAGATGGAGGGACTCTTAATTTCTGGAAGGTACAGGCTGTGGGTCTAAAATAAAGAGAAAAATATGTATTCAGAAGTAAAGACATTTACAATGACTACTAAAATTTTAACTGATGATTCTAGTAAGTGTTTCAATAATCATTTTTGATACTTTTCAATACTGGGCATTTTCAGAATGTAAGCAAGTCACTGCCATCTTTTAAATTAATGAAAATAAGTTTTAATAGGGACATGCTGCGACCACAAGACACGAGACATGCAGCAAGCGGCACCCAACACCAACATGCCTCCGCTTGTAATACTTACAGCAAATGGTATGCAGTCCATGTCAACCAGTCACCATAAAGGAAGTACATTCACGACAGAGAGAAAAGGGAAAAAAAATCAATAAATTAATCAAATTAAGTGCAGGATCCAAAACAACCCCGAGATCTAAAAAATTAAAAACCAAGGAAAATAAAATAATGGTTCCATCTATAACAACTATTTCTAATTGTCATTACTCTATAAAACTAAAGACAAGAAAATTCATTTGCCTTAAAATCTACACTAACAATTACTATAATTTACAGTTACTGTTGGTGACTGACACAAAATATGTAGCAAGGTTTAATGAATAGGATCATGGATTCTCAGTCGACATGCCTTAACAATAAAGACTTATCCCCGAAAAATATGTTAGCAATTAAATTTGCTTTCACAGCAATAATAATAATAATAATAATAATAATAATAATAATAATAATAATAATATTAATAATAATAATAATAATAATAACTCACTGGCACTATCAAACCCGGAGGTTCATGGCCGCGCAGACATAAGCTCTCCATACATCACTATCCTGATCTAATGTTTTCCAATCATCCCCTTTATAATCTACTTCCCTCAAATCATAGTTAATGTTATTCTCCCACCTCATTCTTGGTCTACCAACTGGGCATTTTCCCTCAATAGTAATAATAGTAACAACAACAACAACAATAATAATAATAATAATCTTGTAAGCTCATGTTTCCCTTAACAGGGATTTAGGTGCTCTCCCCCTACATGGAAGAATTTGAACCATACTAATTTAGTTACACTTGTTTTCGTATAGATGTCATTTGAGTGGTCCGTGGTCAGTGTTCCACCTCAAACTGACATCTAGGAAACCAAGGTAGTACTAAGACGGGAAAATTTTGCTTAGAGGCCTTTTCATTCAGGCTTAAGGATCTTTTACGAGCCTGAAAATCTTCAGACTTGGGACCCACGGCTTAAAGTTCCTCCCGGAGGACTTGCTTCTTGGATTTTTCCATCCTAAAAAATCCACGGGTTCAAACCCGTGACTCTCGGGACCAGAGGCAAGGAGCATAACCAGTAGTCCACCATGGCCGACTAACAATAATAATAATAATAATAATAATAGTAGTAGTAGTAGTAGTAGTAGTAGTAGTAGTAGTGGTACAGTCAGGACATGTGACACGAATGGGGGATAAAAGAGGAGTAGTTGCTAAACCATGAATGATGTGGGAGAATAACATTAACCATGATTTGACGTAGATTACACAGGAGATGATTGGAAAACATGTCCGGCACCATAGCCAAGTGGTTAAGGCAAGATGCCTTGGTGCAGAGCTATGGGACTTGTACTGGTTCGAGTCTCCATGGCAGAAGAAATTTTCTCATGGAATTTCGGCCAGTATGGTACCAGTGCCCACCCAGCATCATGAGGAAATTGGGTAGCTACAATAAGTAGCTCCAAGTTGAGAAAAACCAGATATAATAGCTGGGGACATGATATGCTGACTACATGTCACCCCTACACTGGCTGGATGATCGTCTATCTCTGTGATTAACACATGTAGATGTGAGGCCAGCAGCCGGCTGGCAGGTCAAGGACTTTCTAGACCTGTCGTGCCATGGAGAGAAAGATATTGGAAAACATTATCTCAGAATAGAGATGTAAGAAGAGCTTATGTCAGCGCGGCTATGAACCTATGGGTTTGATAGTGTCAGTGAGTTAGTTATACAGTAAAACCTGTCTTAGCTGGAACCTTTATATGAAGGAAACCTGTAGAGAAGGGAAAAAACTCCAGAACGGTATGATTTTATATGTAAAATCATCCTGTATAAGCTGGAAACCTTCACAGGTGGAAATGGAATGGTTTTTAAAGTACCAATAGTTAATTTTTACCTCAGTAAGACGGAAAATTATTCTCAAGCACGTTCTAATTACAGTATTAATGACAAAATTCTGCATATGATGCTTTCTGCATTATATTGTTTTACCTTCTTGTGTTGCTATTGTATTGCGGGGATACCCTTGCGTATGTGTAACAGCGGGGAATCCCTCACTTTTCCTTGCTGCTTACTTTACCTGCAAGGGAGTTGAGAAACTATTCAGTTTTCCTGAAGTTGAGTTCCTTCTCGCTTCTGTGTAATAAAGTTGTTTTGTATTGCTGTGAAAACTGAGCTGTGTTACATACACTATTTTGTCTGTATTTCAGTCAACATGTTATGTCTTTAAAGCATGCATGTAAAACCCTTACACTGCGTGAGAAAATTCAAGCTTGTAATTTGGGAAACCTTTATAAGGAGGATAACTGCCAAGACGGAAATATATTTAATTCATAGACAGGTTTTACTGTAGTAGTACAGTAGTAGTAGTATCTCCTTATTTAACAAAGCTCTTTTAATGCCTAAGGTCATCATGGACTATTAAAAAATAATTACAAACGAGCTTTACAAGATCTCTTCCTTATAATTCAAAGCTGGATTTAAAAGGGCTGACAAATTTTGCTCTAAGATCTCTTATTTTTTAAGTTATTTACATGTCATAAGTTTATGACATTGGAACTGAGATCTCTTATTTTTTTAAAGTTCTTTTACATGTCATAAGTTTATGACATTGGAACTGAGATCTCTTATTTTTTAAGTTCTTAAGTTCTTTTACATGTCATAAGTTTATGATATTGGAACTGAGATATCTTATTTTTTAAGTTCTTTTACATGATCAACTTTTATAAGATTCATGATGTGTTCCGTTGAGGTTTATTCAAAATTAATATAAAATTATAGAATATTCACCTGAAAGGTCCGTCTCCTCAACTTAATTATCATTTAACTGTAGCGCAAGTCCCGAAAGCGCTACAGTTAAATGATAATTAAGTTGAGGAGACGGACCTTTCAGGTGAATATTCTATAATTTTATATTAATTCTTTTACATGACATTAGAACTGAGATCTCTTATTTTTTAAGTTCTTTTACATGTCATAAGTTTATGACATTGGAACTGAGATCTCTTATTTTTTAAGTTCTTTTACATGTCATAAGTTTATGACATTGGAACTTACAGACTTATCTCCTTTCCAAAGACTTTTAGAATTTGAAAAATCCATGACATCAGTCAAGATTGTAACCAAAAACACTGGATCTAGAGAGAAATCAGTACAAAATTTATTAATCCGTCAAAATTTCAATTTTTTTTTCAAGTTTCTCATTTTATAAAATTTTGTTTATTCACTCTTTGTAGAGTGACTAAAAGTCGTGAAATAAAAACTTCCTTCGGAAAGGAAGTTAAACAGTGCATGTTGTAAATTTAGGCTCGTAAAAAAACTCAAACATGAAATAAGAGGCATATGAACAAAATTTGTCACCCTTTCCATGCCCAGACTTGAATTGTGATGCTAGTAATAAAAAGTTAAACTGTCACTAAATAAAATACCACCTCCCATACTAATTGTAATAAATTTTAAAAAATTCTATCTACCTAGTCCTAAAATTAATTATATTAACAGTGTATATAAGAGAAAACTGTGTTTAGATTGGAGGTTGTTCAGATAGCTCACTCGGTTAGAGCATTTGTCTAGAATGTGAAAGGTTCTGGGTTCGAGCCCTAGTCTGAGCATATACTTTTTCTCTTCAAATACAGTGTGATCCAATTAACCTGAACCATTTTAAGGGGCCATATGTCTTGAACCAATAACAGGACACAGTGCAACTTTGGGAGAATATATTACACAATTGAGAGATTACATTATACACAATTGGGAGATTACATTACACTGCTTACCTCTCAGAGCAAATGTTGGAAGTGTCCTCCACCAGCATCTATACATATTTGCACTCGTTTCATCATATTCTGTGAAGTTCTACAGAGAGTATCCTTGCCAATGATGCTTATTTCGTTTTGAATGGATTTTTTGAGATCATAGATTGTCCAAGGCCTATTCTTGTACACTCTATTTTTTGGATATCCCCACGAGAAAAAATCCAGTGAGATTAGGTCAGGGGATCTGGGGAGCCACAGACCTCATGAGATTATTCAGTTATCAAAGAAACTGGTTACAAGAGCCATGGAGGCATTAGATGTGTAGCATGTATGGCATATTGTTCCATCTTGCTGGAAATAACCTTCTCTCAATTCAATATTATTCAGCTGCTCCACAAATGTATTGAAGATACCTGTATAAACTCCAGTGTCTACAGTCGTATCAAAGAAAACGGGACCAACGATCCTGGAAGCTGACACCGCGCACCATACTCCAACCTTTACATCATGTAGTGGTGTTTCATGATTCATATGGGGGTTTACAACAGCCCAATATTTGTGTTTTGTGTGTTTATGTAGCCTGACAGATGAAACCATGCCTCATCTGTAAACCACGTTATGGAGAGAATGTCTGGACATGAAATAAGAAAATCCTGAAACCACTGACAATAACGGATTCATTTTTCATAATCTGCTTCTTTCAATTGTTGCACCATATGCACTCTGTATGGTCGTAATGCTGTGTTCTTCGCAGCTCTTTGGCCTGATTCCTGGCTCAATCGATGCAAGAATTTATTTGGAGAGTTCACTAGCCTTATTCAAACATTGTTAACAGTTTCTGCACTCTATGGTGGTCTATGTTTTCCATTCTCACCAACGAATATACCAGTTGTCTCCAGCTTTCTTGCTAGCGATAAAATTGTTGACTTTTTCGGAACATCCCGTACATTACATTCTCTTCAAAATTCCCATTGTGTTGTTACCAAGGAATTTGTCTTCCAATATGTTTCCACAATGAAAATACGCTCTCGAAGTGAGTACTGCATGTTGCTGTCATGACTGCAAACTAAAGACTGTCCACAATGCCATGAAAATCTCAATTTCCATCGAAATCACAATATAGTCCACAGATGGCATTGATCGATTGTTGCCGTGATTGTTGTCGATTCTCCCTGAGCCACTGAGATCATTAAAACAAATTTGACACTTCTACAAGCTTTCAGAGAGAAATTATGGCCTATTAAAATGGTTCATGTTTATATGGATCGCACGGTATGATTTATCCATCATTGAGATGTATGAAATGAATAATAAAAACATATTAAAGCTAATTTAATTGCCATTTTTTTTATTAGATCAAATTGGTTATATGGAAAATGCCATATCTCCATGAAATGAAATGTGCCAGAGTAAAGGATTATAAAGAAATATGAAATGTTTCATTTACCATATCTAAATTACATTTTAAGAATATGCTAAAACAAAGATATTTATATATTGGAGAAAGCCTTCTTCCAAATAATTGATTAAAAATTATACATTAAGAATATAAATTTACCTAATTATATTCAAGCCTATTGTGTTGTCAGCAAATAGCTGGATACGCTAAGAAGATAGATATTCAAGTCTTCATTCTGTCAGTCAACAACAGTGGAACCTCTAACTTTAAATGTCAACTCTTCTGCGTAATCTAGGATTGCCAGATCTATTATATTTAAGACATTTTTTATATTATATTATTTTTAGTCTGATCATCTTACCTCAATATTAATGTTGATTTGTTCTTGAACATGTTTCAAAACAACATTAATATTGAGATAAGATGATCAGACTAAAAATAATATAATTAAAATAATCTCAAAATATCACTTCCTAAAATTAAATATTTATTACATTTTCTATAGTTTGTCTTTTTGTTTTACCGATGTAATTTTCACAAAGAAATTATTTTAAAAAGTGGGAAAGAAAGTCTTTTTTAACTGTATGTATATGTTATGTGTTTTAAAATCAAGATATATAAGTTACTAATACAAATATAATTATTATAAACAGTAATTTGACAGATGAACATTTTACAATATATTGAAAGCTTTCACAACGAATGTCAGATATTTTAAAATTAAAATCTTCTAATATCACTTCAACTAAAAAATAGAGTATGCAAATAAAACCCACAAGTAACTTTAGAACTTCTCATTCACTCTATAATCCAAAGATCTAATGAAAGTTTACAATGTAATATAGGCTTTATTTATATACACTCCATTCTTTTGCTGAAATAATTTAAAAAGTTTGACATTTCATCTGCAGTTACAGATTTCTGTGTATTTATGACACTGTCTCATCAGGCATCAGGCTCTTTTTTGGACAGGTGAGGAGTGAATGTGAGAAAATAATATAAATCTACCATAGTTATAGATGAAATATTGAACTCATTTTTCCCAGAAGACATTAAGAATTTCAATAGGCAATTTAGCTGTAGGAATTAAAAAGTTTTGACATTTCATCTGCAGTTACAGCAGACTTCTTTAGTTTGTTTATACTTCTGATATCGTATCCTCAGGTTGTTTTTGAAAGTGAGAAATAAATATCTGTTATAACTATAAATGAAATATTGGGGTCACATTACCCAGAAAACATTATGATTTTCACAGTACTGTGTAAAATAACTTCCTGTGTTAAATGGTATAATAAAATAACATGATCCCCTAGCAACTTCTGTAAATTTAATTTGTTTTCAATTTTAAAATCTGGCAAACCTTTAAACAACGCTATAAAGAAATTATATATACACATTTGTAAACATGCTACAAGCAAACATATTATAATATGTATACTATTCTAATATTTAGTACAAGGTATTCCTTATAAACATGCCCTCATACCCTTAAACTTTATAACAAAAAATTCTTATACACAAGCATATGGTAAAGAAATCAGTATATTTTATATTATTGTAACACAAAATATATTTAATAGTTTATATATAATAAAAAGAGGCTTTATTTTTTCTTTATGGTTTTTAAATAAACCGATAATTTATAAATTAATTTTGATTTTCATAAGTTGTAAAAACAAGTAAACCATCAACTCATATCTGGCATAATGTCAGGTTAATGGATGAAAACCATTGTACCAAAATTACTTTTTCGGTACATAAAAACTACGTAACAACTACGTCATCGTGTCTTCCCTCTACAGTGATGTTACAGAACAGTGCCAAATTCCTATCTTCGTTGTCCTCTCTCCTACACACCCCCCTTCCTTCTTTATGCACTGCGTGTGACTGCGCATCTTCCCCTTGTTATCGAAGGCCTCAAATAAGCTGTGCAAGTTAATATCAGTGTCATCTTCAACTTTACGATCATCGTGGTCAGATCGACGGTAGCTTGAGGGAGCTGTTTGGTTTAATCAGTCCCATAAGCCAGGGTAGGGCAACCAGGACTGTTAACCCTAGCCCTTGGCTGGACTGGATTGTGTGTATGTATGTATGTTTATCATTATTATTATTGACTTTTTCTTATGATGACCGATTTATATTCATGTCTTTTCTTTCAATGGTCAAGAAGATAAACTTTTGTTATATTATTTGTATTTCAATTATCTGACTTATGACTCTAATTAAAAGGTACATTTTTTTAGTTAACTTATGTTTACTAATTGCATAGCTAGTCATGTTTGGCATTGATTTATATTCTGAAGCTTTCTTAAGCCAAAATTAATCCCCATTTTCCTTCTAGCTTCCACGAATATAATGCTGTTTAGCATTCAGTACTATATGTTAAATAATTTACAAAGGAAAGGTGGATTAATCTTTGCCTTCTATGGGCCCGAGCAAAGGAATGTGCATATAGTTTCTCAAAACTTTCAAACTCAATGTAATTATAAAAGATTGGTAGTATAGCGTGTGGTGCACCCTGATATTGAAGGTCTGTGACATATGAGGAGCAGATGAATTGAAACAAAACAGAAAAAATAAGTATGGAGAAATCATGGAATTATGTTTTTGCTACGGAAGAATGGAAGAAATGTCGAGAAAACCCTGTCTTGGCACTGATTCATTCACCTGAGGACTCTGAGATTGAAAGTGAATATCTAAGCACTTGCACCACTATTTTGTTAAGTATTTTCACATAAAATAATTTGGAATTGATATTAACCAATTTTTATAACTAATTAACACAGACAATGAAAGTATAATGAGAAAAGAGAGAAAACACATTCATTTTAAAGCATCTTTAATCTTTATTTTTAAAATTCATTATGAAACCCATTGGGGTCCCTCTGTAAAAGTTAAAAAATAAAATTTATGGCTGATTAAGTTACGTAGGTAGGAAATAACACTATGAGGTTTATTTTAATTTTGTTGAGTTGTTTCTTGACTCACCTCATACTTCTTAACTCCCTCGCAGATCCAGATTTCGTCACTGTATTTGTGACGAACAAATTCAACATTAAATTAGCACCGAAAAATGATTACAGTTTTGGTAATTTAATAAAAACCAACAAAAATGAAAAGATTGAAGACTGCAAAAAATCGGGAATTTATCAAATTAATTGTAAAGATTGTGAAAGGATATACATAGGAAAAACAAAAAGGAATCTAAATATAAGATTAAAGGAACACCTCAGAAATGTTAAAAATGGAGAAACAGAAAAATCTGCAATAGCTGCACATGCCTGGTCAGAAAAACATAGAATAGAAACCAAAACAAAATTACTTAAACAATTGGAAAAACCAAAGTAACTCACAATTTGGGAAAAAATTTACATATGCAAGAATAAAAACACAACTAAGAATTTTGAAATACCCGGTGATAAGGTGAGGGGATTGATTTGGAAGTTCGTTGGTCAGCCATCAGATGGCGCGGAGGTCAGTCTGCAGGAGAGGAAACCATTGGACGTCAGTTGTGAACGTGAACAGCATTAAGAATGTCACAAATACAGTGACGAAATCTGGATCTGCAAGGGAGTTAAGAAGTATGAGGTGAGTCAAGAAACAACTCAACAAAATTTATAGCTGATATCTCGGTCGTCCTCAACTGGAATAAATGTTATAAAATACTTAGGTCTTTCGGAAGAACATATGTTCCATCTTTAATCTTATCCAAGTTTTTATATGGGTCAGGATATTGTATTAAACTTACTTAGATCTCTACCAAGTTATACAAATCTTTACCATAAAATCAATGAGAGTATATGTCAGGGATTAAACATGTCAAGCATTTCTACACAAATCTAACTGGTTCTTCATAGTTAAATATGGGAAATAACATTATGAGGTTCTTAATTCGTAAATTAATGAGTCATTTTTTAACATCTTTATCTCATATTTTATGTTTCTTCAAACACGGGAACTAGTTTTCGAGAGAAGGATCTCTCTCATTTTCAACCGACATTATGACTATCGGATTTTCGTTGGAATCTCCATCAATAATGTTGTCATCAGGTGTTGATTTGATGAACTTTGAGATGAGGTCACGTTCATCAGGAATCTCGAAATTCATGGATCTAAATTTGTTCTTCTGAATATATATCTTCTCCCAAATTGTCAATTCTAAAGGTTGGGAGAAGATATATATTCAGAAGAACAAATTTAGATCCATGAATTTCGAGATTCCTGATGAACATGACCTCATCTCAAAGTTCATCAAATCAAGACCAGATGGCAACGTTATTGATGGAGATTCCAATGAAAACCCGGTAGTCATAATGTCGGTTGAAAATGAGAGAGATCCTTCTCTTGAAAACTAGTTCCTATGTTTGAAGAAACATAAAATATGAGGTAAGATGTTAAAAAATGACTCATTAACTTACTAACTGGTTCTTCTATATATCAAGAGAATATAAAGGAGTCAAATTCTTTATTTAAGTAAAATTTGTTTATCTCGCCTCATATCCATCTTCTTATTAGGCTAGTTTCGGTACAACACCAGAGATGCAATTATCCATGCTGTAGGGCAGTCAATACTGCACATCAACAGAAATATACGCACAGATTGTGTACGATATCTTCCAAACATTTGGCAAAAGGTGATAAATAATGGGGGGATTATATTGAAGGTCCGTTAATGTAAATAAATACCTCTGTCAATAACCCCAGAAAAAAAAATTGCCATTACTTTTTATCCAACCCTTGTACAATCAGTTTGAAAGCTTACATTCTATCATAAAGCTAGAGAGTTCACTTGAAATTTTTGAGAAAAAAGTTTTGAGGAAGATTTATGGCCAGTAAAGAATGGTGAGATATGCTAAGAGTTTGGCTTACAAGAAAAAGCAGCATGGAAATCATTAAAAAATATGTTGTGCTTTTCTTGGCAATAGCAAACAAGAAAACTCTAGTGAAATAGTGAGTGATCTGAATTCATACAAAGCAATAGGATGCAATGTCTTTAAAAATTCACTTCTTGGACACCCACCTAGACTCCGTGAAAATCTTTGTGTTGTCTCTGTTGATATAAACAAGCATACAAAACCAAGGAGGCTAAAGCTCACATTGAGAATGCACCTCCAAGAAGGGGAAAAAAAATTGTAAGCATATGCAGCATCAAATGGAAAATAGAGCATCAAAAGTTGTGGAGAAAAAATAAAATAACAGATTAATAGAATATTTTTTTTGCAACTACATGAACTAAATGGATACAAAACAATGACAGTAGTAATGTAACCTGTACTTGTTCTCCAATAATTATTTAGCTAGCAGCATTTATGATGCGAGTATATTTTAGCTTGAATTTGCATTGTAAATGATAAAAGTTTAGGAGGGGAGGGCATGAAGTCTAAGCCAGTAATTCAGTTCCTTTCATAAATTCATAGTCTGGAAATTGCATAACTATACATTTCTGTATACAGACCCACAGTTGATATGCTAATTTTTATAAATTGACACAAATTATATACAGTGAAAAATTTTTAATCTAAATTTCATATAATATGAATTATAAATATTTGTAAATATTAAACAGGGTGTCCAGAAAATTACAAATATGAAATTCCCGACTATTACCCAGTTTTTTAATGGCAACAAATCCTGCATTTTTTAGTGAAAAATTGAATTAATCCTAGAAAAGCTAATTTTGTAAAAAAAATCTTTCTTAAATATGTGTAAGTAATAAACACATATAATTTATAACTATGTGTGCTCAGTTTTGTTTTGTAATGCGATATATTGGAAAGGATCGGCATTTCTTAAACGGCAGCAGCTCGACTCCGCCAAATATATGTTATAGTTTCATAAACTTTTTTTTAGAAATATGCCAATATTTGTAAACATTTTTAAAGTGTGGTTTAACGATTGTGATAAAAAAGCATATCCTCTTGGTAAAATGTTTGTAGTTATACTAAAATTGAACTGGAAATATATGTCACCTCATATTTCAAATCAATTTCAGTACCTGGGCCATGCTGTAGTATAGTTGGTTAAAGTAATACACTTACACGCTGGAAGCCTGCATGTTCGAACGCCAGTGCGACTAAGATTTTTAAACTAGTGTAAACATTCAAAATTTGTAGTGTAAAAATTCTGACAGGAAGGAGGTCCTGAGGACGACTCAGCTTCTAACATAAATTAAGTACCAGACATATTAATTAATAGTGAGTGGAGAACATATTTTTAACGACTCACCTCATATAATTTCAAATTTCTTTGATACCAGCGGTTTCAGACAATATCTAGTCGCACTTCAGTCATGGCTTCCACTGATGAAATTCATAAAATTGAAAAAGAAGCAAAACTTTTTAAACAATTGGATAAACCATTGAAATTGACAATTTGGGAAAAGATATTTATTCAGAAGAATAAATATCGATCTATGAACTTCAATATTCCTGTGGATAAAAATTTAGTTACAAAGTTTATAATCCCAACCAAAGATGACAGCACAAGAGGTGATGTCCTTTGAAAAATCAACAACCGAGAATTTCATCAGTAGAAGCCATGACTGAAGAGGGACAAGATATTGTCTGAAACTGCCGGTATCAAAGAAATTTGAAATTATATGAGGTGAGTCGTTAAAAATATGTTCTCCACTCACTATTAATGATATAACCTCATGTTTACATCTCAATATTAATTTAATTATACCAGACATATGTTCTGGCAGTAAAGATGGTTGTTGCATAGAACTGACATCTAGTGGCCATGTATGGAATCCAGCGTGTGGCCCTCAGATTCAGAAATGATTTTACTATCCCCAAACAACCAAGGAGATATACTACTATATTTGAAGAGAAAAATATATGCCTAGACTGGGATTTGAATCCAGGACCTTTAGCTTTGTTTGCTAATGCTCTTGTCACTGAACTATCCCAGGCCTCCAATCTTAACTGGAAATTTTTCTCTTATACATTTCAATTCCTGAGAGCTTCTGATTTATTTTGTAGTCTTTGTCACTCTTGGGAATTGAAATATGTAAGAGAAAAATTTGTGTTTAGATTGGAAGCCCCAGTGGCAAGAGGATTAGCATATAAAGCTAAAGGTTCTAGGTTCAAATCCCAATCTAGGCATGTATTTTCTCTTCAAATATAGTAGTTTATCACCTTGCTGTTAGCTAAGAAGACATAATTTGCATATTGAACACCGGTTTGTAGCCTTTGGTGCTCTCAGGAATTGAAATGTACGGGGTGAATCATAAATATGGATATGTTTGATCGCTTTGTGTGATGAAAATATTACCATTACAGGAAATATGAAATTACCATTGGAAAGGCAATTATTCAAATTACAACAATAGTATAAAACAAAACAGTGTAGAACTTATGTCATTAATCAAAATCGCATTGAATACGCAACAACAAATTACAATTGCTGCATGGGCAATAACGCATGCTAATGATGGTGAGGCTGCAAGACGTGAGTTTAACGTAGCATTGCAGCCGTCAACTGTGGGGAAGTGGAGAAAACGACTGCTGGAAACGGGAAGGATGCAGAAAATCAAACCTCCTAGAAGGCCTCGCATTATCACGGATGCAGAAACAACGAAGAGAATTGTGGAGGCGTTCGACGCTAGCCCACAAAAATCAACCTGCCAAGCTGCACGTGAACAGTGATTAGTTTTGTTTTGTTCTATTGTTGTAATTTGAAGGATTCTCTTTCCAATGATAACATCACATTTCCTTTAATAATAATATTATCGTCACAAAATGCGATCAAATGTATAGCCATATTTCTGAATCACTCTGTATAAGAGAAACATTTGCATTTAGATTGGAGGCCTGAGATAGATCATTGACAAGAGCATTAGAGTATTAAACTAAAGGTCCTCAGTTTAAACCCCAGTTTAGACATACAATTTTTCTCTTCAAATATAATTTGTCTTTCAGTGAGAATTAATAATAAAACATTGATATACTACTGTTTAAATTATGTATAGGTATACTATAAAATGTTCAATGTAAAAACTTGTTTAAAATAAAATTAGTTCTAAATTGAAGATAAAATAAAGTAAACTAACAAGATTCACTACATAATACTAATGTTAAATAGTTTTCCCATAAACTCATGCATTGTACTACATGCATTGTCAAGATTGCACGTACCTTATTGGAGCTGAAGATACCGAAGAGTCCTACTCGCTTCTTGATTTTGCCCGCAGACATTGTGCCCTTCACTGTCATGGCTTCAGGCCTGATGGCAGTGATGGCGACACTGGTGACTGGTGCAGGCATTTCTCCACTCTTTATTGCGCTCAGATCCTCAAATGGTATATCTTCCGGAGGATGAAACCCTGACTTGTACCTATCTATTACCAGTTGTGTGTCCTACAGACAAACAAAATTACATTTTTATAAATAAACATTCTTTTTTTTTCCCCTTTTTAAATAATTCATTCATGACTGATCCCGTTCATCCCACTCACAACATGTGAGTTTCTTAACCAGACAAATTTAGTTATATTTGAAGAAAAAAATTATATAAATTAATGAGTCATTTTAACATCTTACCTCATATTTCATGTTTTATCAAACACGGTAACTATAGTTTTCAAATGATCTTGTCATTCATTTTCAACCGCCATTATGACTACCGGATATTCGTTGGAATCTCCCTCTAGGGTTGTAAGGGGTAGTGACGTGTGTATAACCTCTCCTACCCCAATTCTCATCCTCACCTTCTCGTGGTACAACCTGTTTTCACAAACGAGGCTCTGAGGACCGAGTCACGGCGGTATAACCGTTCCATCAGGTACTGAGTAAATGCGGTATCCTAATGTCTGTCCAGAGACTAAAAGGTAGCAGCCCTACCACTGGACTACTTAGCGTCGGGCCAGTAACCTGTCCTAAGGAACTTCAAAACTACTTTCAAGTCTCAACACGAAAAAGCCAGAAGGAAGTATAAAACACTGGCTCTTCCAACTCTTTTGTATGGTAGCGAAGTATGGACGTTGAAACAGAAGGATATACAGAGACTTAGATCTGCTGAAATGAGATATCTTCGGAGGACTGCAGGATACACACTACTAGATCACAAAAAAAATGAAGACATCTTAGAAGAATTACACATGGAATCTTTAGAAAACAAAATTTCTGATTATAAGTCAAGATGGATACAACATGTTCATCGAATGGAAGATCACAGAATACCCAAACTAATGTTAAGATATCAACCTGCAGGAAGAAGAAGACCAGGACGTCCACTCAAAAGACTTCTGGATGGTGTTTCTCTTGAGGCCGAAACAGGTCAACAAATGGCCTAAATTCGTGAATGTACTATGATGATGATGATGATGATCTCCCTCTATAACGTTGCCATCTGGTGTTGATTTGACGAACTTCGAGATATCGTTGCCATCTGGTATTGATTTGATGAACTTCGAGATGAGGTCACGTTCATCCGGAATGTCGAAATTCATAGATTTAAATTTGTTCTTCTGTATAAATATTTTCTCCCAAACTGTCAAATCCAAACGTTATAGAGGGAGATTCCAACGAATATCCGGTAGTCATAATGGCGGTTGAAAATGAATGACAAGATCATTTGAAAACTATAGTTACCGTGTTTGATAAAACATGAAATATGAGGTAAGATGTTAAAATGACTCATTAATTTATTAATTAAGAACCTCATAATGTGTTTCCCAATTTTAACTTTGAAAAAATTATATGCTCAGACTAGGACTCGAACCCAGGACCTTTGGATTTCTAGGCCAATGCTCTCTGGACTGAGCTATCTAAACACAAATTTTTCTCTTATATATGTTGTCAATTCCTGCGCACCAAATGCTATGAAACTTTTGCTTCTATCTTGCAAATGGCGGCTTCTTTATTAAGAAGACATTTATTTGGGAATTTTACATTACAGTATAAAGCCAGTACAGCTTTTTTCAATGATTTTATTATTAATTTCATACATCTCATTGATGGATAATTCATATTTGAAGAGAAAAATTATACAATTCCCAGCCTGAGCGAACAATTTTTCTCTTCAAATATGATTTATCCATCATTGAGATGTACAAAATGAATAATAAAAACATTGAAAATAAAGTTATGCTTATTTCCCTATAGATGCCAGTGAGTGACATGTGGTCAGTACATCACCTCGAAGACACATCCGGTAGGTAACTAAGGTATTTAATATATGTAGGAAATAATACTATAAGGTTTCTTTAAATTATTAATGAGTTGGTTATTTTTTACTCACCTAATATTTCATTTTTATGCAGATCAAAAACTCGTGGCGCGACATGCCTAGAAGGCTCTTAGCCTGTGTCAATCACAGAGGTAGATGATCATCCAGCCAGTGTAGGGGCGACATGCCAGCATGTCGAGTCCCCCAGTCGTTATAGCTCGTTTTCTCAACCTGGAGCTGCTATTTATTGCAGCTCCCTAAATGCCTCACGATGCTGGGTGGGCACCAGTCCCATATACTGGCCGAAAAAATACCATGAGAAAATTTTTTCCCCCATGGAGATTCGAATCAGCGCAAGTCCTGTAGCTGTGCGCTAAGGCTTCCTGCCTTAACCACTTAGCTACGGTGTGGGACTTTATGCAGATCAGGTTTTGTAAAAGCGATGAAACCTGGTCTGCATAAAAATCAAGAAATATGAGGTGAGTCAAAATAACCAACTCATTAATAACTAAGGTATTATTTGGATGGTAAAGACTGATTACATTTTGCTCGGAACCACTATGTAGGTTTGAGGTTCTTTTACGTGTCCAAAAATCTTCAGACTTGCGACCCATGGCATAAAGTCCCTCCTCGAGGATTTGTCCCTTGGATTCTGCAATCCTAAAATTCTATTAACCACAGTCGGGTTTGAACCCACAACCTTTGGAACCAGAGGAAAATAACAATCACTAGACCATCGACGCCAACTCCTTTTTAAATGATAGTGATGAAAGTTGACTTTAATGAATTTTTACTACTCTTTTTACCTTAAAAGAAGTCCCACCACGGTATCTTTACCTTATCATGGTGGAATGGCTTGCATGCTTAAATGACCTCGAGAGCTATGCCAGTGGTAGCATTACTGCCGATAGGGTTACCCATCATATTTAAAGAGAAAAATTATACACTCAGACCGGGACTTGAACCCGGGACCCTTGGTTTTCTAGTCCAAGTGCTCTACCATTTGAGCTACCTGAGCAAGTACCGATCTAAACGCAAATCTTTCTCTATATACGTTGCAATTCCCGCCCACCAAATGCTTTGAAGCCTTTGCTTCTATCTTTGCAAATAACGGCTTCTATATTAAGAAGACATATTTGGGAATTATACATTACATTATAAATGCCAGTACGGCTATTTTCGATGTTTTTATTATTAATTTCATACATCTCAATGATGGATAAATCATATGAAATTAATAATAAAAACATCGAAAATAGCCGTACTGGCATTTATAATGTAATGTATAATTCCCAAATATGTCTTCTTAATATAGAAGCCGCCATTTGCAAAGATAGAAGCAAAGGCTTCAAAGCATTTGGTGGGCGGGAATTGCAACGTATATAGAGAAAGATTTGAGTTTAGATCGGTACTTGCTCAGGTAGCTCAAATGGTAGAGCACTTGGACTAGAAAACCAAGGGTCCCAGGTTCAAGTCCCGGTCTGAGCGTATAATTTTTCTCTTTAAATATGATTTATCCATCATTGAGATGTATGAAATTAATAATAAAAACATCGAGGGTTACCCATGTTGGACAGGTCAAAGGCGATATGCCAGATGAAAAAAAAAAGTACCTTGGTTGAAAGAGTGATGCTCTTTCAGAGAAAAAATACTACTGTCAAGAAATGAGGACATGAGTTCTAAAGGGATACAATTTTCTGGAGGCAAAATAGTCCCCATTTGCTTCTCTGGGCAGGGAATACTTCATGGAATCCATGGCTCAAACACATGGAATTTTAGGACATTATATAGTGGGGTATTAGAAATATTAATGTGGGAATTAGATAAATCACCCTTGGACATAATAGCTTTACAGGAAATTAAATGGCCAGGAGAAAGCAGTCAGAAATCAGAAGCTTTACATTTATATTATAGGGGTGCAGCAAGACCTTAATTCGTAACAGGTTTTTTGGTCCGAAGGAGGATCCTCTCTGCTATCCGAGAGGTTAAGTTTGTAAGTGACAGGATATCATACTTAATTCTAAAGGAAACAATGTGATTTTGTAACTGTAAATGTATATAATCTCACTGAAGATAAGGATGACGATATCAAGGATGTGTTCTATGCAGATGAATATTTTATAGTCCTTTATATCATGAAATTGTCTTAAGAGAAAATTCCTCTTCGAGAACTTGAAGATGTATGTGGTAATATACTGTTAATATTGGCATTAAACAAGAATAAACAATGGTATGTAAACTAATCTAACTAATTATCAAAAAACTACATTTATCTCCTTGTTAAAAGTCTAAATCTAATGTGGTTATAATTCTTTTACAGGAACACGTGAAAACATCAATGTTTTCATTATTCATTTCATACACCTCAATGATGGATAAATCATATTTGAAGAGAAAAATTATACAGAGTGATTCAAAAGTCTCTTGACATTTTCCTCATATCATTAATTTATATATATATTTGTTATATGTAATTGAAAACTATGCTAACAATAGAGAAAAGATTAGCTATCATTTTTGCTCGTATACGAGGACTGGCGTACAGGTAGGTCCAAGAAGAATTCACTAGAAAGTTCAGAAAACCAGGTCTTAGCAGGCAAGCTATTACAGATCTGGTACTGAAAATGAAACGGACAAGATCTGTTGCTTATGAGGCCGGCTCCAACACCAGTGCAAACTATACAGGATGCAATCTCATGAAGTCCCGGTGCATCAACCAGAAGACTCAGCAGAGAGTTGGGTATGTCCCAAAGCACTGTATGGCATACCTTGCGCTTCAAACTGAACAAATGCCCATATTACGTTCACATAATGCACAAGACTATGTAGCTCGACAAGCTACGTGTGATGACCTGTTAAATGTCATTGAAAATGAAGAACAGTAACTGGAAGTAACTATCTTTACATGTTAGAACACAATTCCTGGAACAGGATGCTGTTCAAGATACTGTGGTTTTCCAGAAAGATGGTGCACCACCCCATTTTGACATCATTGTTCGTGACCACCTCAACGAAGTTTTCCCCTGATAGGTGGATCGGTCGTGGTTCACTGAGAATTTTGGCAGCCTGCTCTCCAGATCTGACACCACTAGACATCTTTGTTTGGGGTTCTGTTAAGTCCAAAGTATATGAAGTGAAGATCAACACCTTACAGCAATTCCGATTGAGGGTCTTTCCACTTTTCAGCGGTTGCCCTTTTACCAGCCGGCTGCTGGCCCTTCACATCCACATGTGTCAATCACAGAGGTAGATGATCAACAGCCAGTGTAGGGGTGACATGTGGTTAGCATGTCGAGTCCCCCAGCCATTATAGCTGGTTCCTCAACCTGGAGCCGCTACTTATTGTAGCTACCCAATTGCCTCACGATGCTGGGTGGGCACCGGTCCCATACTGGCCGAAATACCATGAGAAAATTTCTTCCCCCATGGAGACTCGAACCAGCACAAGTCCCGTAGCTCTGCGCCAAGGCTTCCTACCTTAACCGCTCGGCTACAGCGCGGGACCCTTACAGCAACTGAGAAACCAAATAGCTGCAGCAGTAGCTGCAATCACACCAGCTATTCTGGCAGAAGTGTTTTGCTGTACCTTCACTTAGAGGATCACCACATTGAAATGTATTGAGTTTATCATCCAGTAGTCATTACTTTCCATATGTAATAACAAGTTTGGCATAAAACATTGGTTTCACGAAAATGTCAAGAGACTTTTGAATCACCCTGTATGCTCAGACTAGGGCTTGAACCCAGGACCTTCGGCATTCTAGGCCAAGACTCTACCAACTGAGCTATCTGAGCAAGTTTCAATCTAAATGCAAATTTTTCTCTTATATACGCTGTTAATTCCCGTGCATCAAATGCTATGAAACCTTTGCTTCTATCTTGCAAATGGCAAAACATGGGACAGCATATATAAGAGAAAAATTTGCATTTAGATTGGTACTTGCTCAGATAGCTCAGTTGGTAGAGTATTAGCCTAGAAAGCCAAAGGTCCTAGGTTCAAGCCCCAGTCTGAGCGTATAATTTTTCCCTTCAAATAAGATGTGAAATCATTTAGGAATGAATATATTTTCCTAGTGGTGCAATGAGTGCATAGAAGTGAAGTGCACTGTCAATAATGAAGAGACGCTACAAGATAAAATGAATAACGTAGAATTTAGCATGCAATATTTAATAATAAATTTATATGTTTGGTTATAATTTGTCATTTTGAGGTCATATTTACCTATTTTTCAGGTTGTATTTGTATGCATATTTCGCTATTTTTTGGTCATAAACATCCAAACTCTAGTTATTATCTTTGTCACATACTGGGGGATATAATCCCCAAATTTTGAAAATTCATTCCTTAGAGAAATATAATTATGGAATTGTAACTCTTATATTCACGAGATAAATCAGAGGTAGCACTAAATAATTTGGGGGGGGAAAAAAAACTCAAGAAAATATTTGGATCGATTAATATTAATGGTCAGAGGAGAATACGATACAACAAAGAATTATACAACAAATACAATGAACCTGACCTTGTCAATTTCATTAAATTAAAGAAATTGGAATGGGCTGGCCATGTATAAAGCCTCTCAACAGACCGAGCACCAAACAAGGTGCTTACAACAAGTTTTATGGGGAATAGACAAGTTGGAAGACCGAAAAAATGATGGGAGGATGGTATAAGGAAGATGATGCAAACCTACTTAAGTGTCGCAACTGGAGGCTTGCTGCGCAAAATAGAAATGATTGGAGGCAGAAGTTAAGGGAGGCCAAAGCTCGAATTTGAGCCAATCAGCCATTGGATGGATGGATGGATTGATGGATGACTCTCATGTTTTTGGCATTCTTTTAACTTAAATTTAGCACAGAGATATGAATGGAGACGATTAATAGTTTGGTAAAAAAGACACGTCATTCTGCAGAATGGGAATGCCAGTATCATAATATATGTCATTTCTCACCTCCTTTTCGTTAATCTGCTCTGCTGCCCGCACGATTCCATCTAAACATTTACTAATAATAGGAAATACATTTCTCTCGATGTCTACTGACTGTACCATAAAGTTCTTTATGTTTTTTATTCGTTTCTCGTCAAGTTCTTGAAGTTGATGGAACACATCTGGCATCATCTGGTTATAATGTTGATTCTATGGAAAGATAAAAAAAACAAGAGATGAATTAAAAAAACTCAATGCTCTGACAGGCCTAGAAGGCCCTTGGCCTACCAGCCAACTGCTTGCCTCACATCCACTTATAATTTACAAAGATGGATGATAACAAGAGATTAACATACAAAAAAATATTTTCATATTATATTTTAAAATAACACTTTTCATAATTGGACATAGTATTATTTTAGAAAGAAAATTTGATGCTCGAATCTAGATCTCTGACTATATGTGTCAGTATGGTACCCAGTTACACCATCTGAGTTCCAATACAAATGTTAACAATTCTTTCCATTTATAAAATTCACTTTCATCCGAAAGCTGATAGCCATTGCTACCAACAATACCATCTGACAACTTCTATTCAAAGAATTTTTATATTTTTCTTTCTAAAATAAAACTATGTCCAATTCTGGAAAGTGTTAATTTAAAATATAACATCAAAATATGAAGTTTTACCATTTAAAAGTAATGTATAAATTCTCAACAAAAATACTTCAAATAGAAGTCGTCAGATGGCTATCAGTCTTCAGATGAAAGAGAATTGAGTAAGTGGATAGAATTATTGATGTTTGTATCGGAGCTTGGATAGTGTAACTGGTATCAACTGACGCATAGAGTCAGAGATCTGGGGTTCAAGCATTAATTTTTCTTTCTAAAATAACACAAAAAATAGTTGGATACATCCAGAAAATTTCAAGAAGAGAAGTTGGTTTTGAACGGCAAAGTTTGAAACTAGAGACAAGAATAATTTCATATAATAAAGTTGGGAATTTTTACATTATGAGGATTTCTTAATAAGAATCAAATGAGTCATGAATTTTCACGACTTGTGAAAACAGCTGACGATGGGAATGATGTTTCCTGATACTGCAGTTCTGTGTTAAAAAAACATAGATGTATGAGGTAAGAATTCACGATTCATTTGATTGTTATTGACAAGAATAATAACCACTAGAAGTGATTTGGTGATGTATCATGTGTTCTAGGAACTCTCTAGTGTCTAGGACTTGATGTGGAATACAATTTTTAACACCAAGTACTGTAGAATGAGAGTTTGTGAGACATAATACATATCTGACACAACTTCAAATAACTTTGTAATACACAATGGGTTTCTTAACTCAGAAACCTTACCAACATTAATAAAGTAAAAAAAATTATGAATCAGGAACTATATACCTCACCTCAAAAAACATGATTTTCTAATCTGGACATGGAGACTTATGTTCTTCATTCTAACTAAATCCAATTGTTTGAATTATCTGACAGTATCAGCTCTGTTTGTGCACTGGTGGAGCGTGAATGAACTTTGAGATCAATGGTGATGATAATCTCCAAAACAAGAGACCAATCCCCATTCAAAACAAGATTCCAGCTAATTGAAATGAGCCATCAGCTGTCCTTGTGACCTTATGGAGGATGAATAAATTTCAAAGATTTTTTTTTCTTTATTGATGTTTACATTATAGTGTCATTTCCCATTAATTTGTTAGTGTTGGAAGAAAGGAATTTAATTCCAAAAATTGCATTTTACAGTTATCATGCAGATCAAAAAAAGTTCAATGTTGTTTGTGGAAAAGGTTAAATGTCATACGACCATTAATTTCACATTACAAACTAATAAATGGCTAACACATATTTTGCATGGTGATCAAGAACTTATTTTAGGTATCTAAAATAAGATTTTTAGATTGAAATTTTATAGGGAAAAAATTAAGATTTTTAGATTGAACTTTTATAGGGGAAAAAATTAAGAGTTTTAGAACCTAAAAATCCAGGATCTACTTATCAATAAGAAAATATGCTGTTATTCTCAAAGGGCATGGAAATTAATTTATTATTTTCCCTCAAACTCCCCAATAAAGGTCAGGGTCGTGGTTATTTTGCATTTCTCCAGGTGATCCTGCCTTATACTGCAGTTGGGTCTTTGCATAACATGGATCACATCTAATCAGATGTTCAGACAGGCAGTCATGTCCAGTTTCCATCCTGAAAAGGGTAATTGCCATATTTTTTGGCATTTATATATATGTAGGAAATAATACTGTGAGGTTTATTTTAACTAAATTTGAGTTGTGTTTTTGATTAATTTCTTGTAAGAAATTGAGGTGAGTCAAAAACTCAACTCAAATTAAATTTTTTGACATGTTCTTTTGGTTTTGATATTTATATAATGTAAGTGACTTAGTAAGGTTTCCCTTCCCCTTTCCTTGGTTATCTGATATGTTGTTTTATGTAGTGAATTTGTTTGTGTAGTTCTATTTGAACTGAAAGGGTAGCCCTTAATGCAATCAATTAAGATTGCAATTTAGATACATCCGATTGAGGGTCTTTCCACTTTTCAGCAGTTGCCCTTTTACCAGCCGGCTGCCGGCCCTTCACATCCACATGTGTCAATCACAGAGGTAGATGATCAACAGCCAGTGTAGGGGTGACATGTGGTTAGCATGTCGAGTCCCCCAGCCGTTATAGCTGGTTCCTCAACCTGGAGCCGCTACTTATTGTAGCTACCAAATTGCCTCACGATGCTGGGTGGGCACCGGTCCCATACTGGCCGAAATACCATGAGAAAATTTCTTCCCCCATGGAGACTCGAACCAGCGCAAGTCCCGTAGCTCTGCGCCAAGGCTTCCTACCTTAACCGCTCGGCTACGGCGCGGGACTAATTTAGATACATACTAATTTAAATTCTACCCCTAGATAAACAATAGTTTTAATGTAACTGCTGGTCTATTAATTTCATCTATTAAATAAAGTAACCGTAATGAGGAAATTACAAGTAATCCCCCTCCAAGTGGCACCTCTTGATAAAGCAAAATTAATTATATAAGTGGCATGCTTCCCAAAAAGAATCACAATGAGCATGAACTGAAAGTGTGATTTTCGGTTCGCTACTGCAGTGCCGTTATCCTCCCTGAACAGAAAGATTCGTGAACTATGCCAATATCCTTTCTCTATGCATCTACCCCTACTCTCCTTTTTGCCTCTCCTGTTGCGCTGTTTGTGCTGCGCATCTCCCTTTCTGCCTCGGAAAGCTCAAATACGCTATGCACAGGCTGAACATTATCATTCGATCGGAACTTTGAGTTGAGACGTCGTCTGGAGCCGTGAGTGGCGGGGTTTAAGTTTTGGTCCTGAGGACCGGGGAAAGACTACCCTGGCTTGGACCGTGGTATGAATGTTGTGTGAGATATGATATAGTTTTGTGAGGTTAAGGATTATTATTTATTTTCTTTTTGTTAAAGAATGATCAAGTATTTACATTTGTTATATTTTTCATCCACTTCAGACGTCTTGTTTATATTAAACATCATTTTTATATATATCCTGGTTAATGTTCAAGTTATTTATGTGCATGCTGCTGTTTGATATTCCTGTACTGAAACTTACTTATTTAGGAGATCATTCTAGCTTCCTTTATTTTCCGTCTAGCGTTCATGATTAATAACAATAATGATACATTCAGTTTAAAATCAGAATCATAAACTACTCTAGCGTTTTGAGATCTATTGTTGATTCATGATTAAGTGTTTAGGAAAGAAAGATGAATCAATCTTTGCCTCCTATGGGCCCGGGCAAAGGTCTTTGATTAATAACCTTGGATGTTATGAACTCTACGCTAGTATATACAACGGAAACAAAAGACGATCCAAAAGAAAACTACACAAATGGTAGCAGTCAGAGTGGTTATATATTTATTATATATATATATATATATATATATATATATATAATGCACAGTACAAGCATTCAGAACTTTTAGAAATTCTAGCAGTACATCACAAGTCAAGAAAACCACAATACAACAATAACAAAATACAGTAAAAAAATATATAATTTTTTTAAGGCCATCAAATCTGGTATCAGTATTTAGTGCCACATAAGTAACTATTTTTTTTAAATGTTTAACTTTTATAGGAATTAATCACTATGAGGTTTAATTTATGGTGAAATTAAATGTTTCTTACCTCTCCTCATATTAATTTTCTAAGTAGATCGCGATTTCGAGATTATAATTGTCTCATCCTCAGAACTTTGTTGGCGACTGGTGTTATGTCAATCAGAAGAAACTCTTCTTCTTTCCTCTGTTGGTGGACCGATGAACCTCTGGATCAGGTCAAAATTTGTGGGAATATGAGGAGAGGTTTAATTTCATTTAATTTCACATAAACTAATTGTTTTACAAAACTTCAAACATATCCTGCAGGAAACCTTGTGTGATGGGGAAAAAATTTGAAAAGACAATTGAATTTGGCATGAAAAGGACATTTAGATGCAGTTTATATGGTTCTTGGGGGGGAAAAATTTGATTTATGAATTTTATTTAAAATAAGGTTTATAATTACCTGTAAATCATTAGTTTTTTGTAGTTGATTTGCATATTCATTTTTAGTTTCTTCACACTGTTGTGATTTAATGGCCATATTCATGCGTTGCTTCTCCACTTCGGCGCGAGACAGATTCAAATCCGCATCTGCTCTTTGGAAGTTGTCAAGAGCCCGTTCTGCTTCCTTGAATGCTTTTTCATAGTTCTTACGCGCTCTGTCTAATGAGACAAGCTGTGCACTTAAATTTGCCATCATTCGTGCTCCTTCTTGTAAGTGCTGTAAGATAACATAAAATGTATATTATATCTAACTTGGTGATAGAAGAGACAGTTAAGACAATTTTCATACTTGGGAATGTCTTTTTTTAATAGAATCATTAATGTGCATTATCAAATTATCAGAATGCTATCTACAAGAGCATAGTACATTGAATAGATAATATATGGTACATTATATAAAATACTTACTTTTTTCCGCTCTTCCTTGAAATCTTTCACTAATATTGTAACTTCTCGAATAACATTTGACTGTAAATTTTTCTGCTATTACTTCGTGTTGTCCAGCTAAGTCGTTTATTTCCGTCATCACGTGTTTGAAGGCTCTACATGGACTATACCTGAAAAAACACAACAAATTAACAATTTCCAAAAATTCTAGAATATAAAAACATATAAATCACCTCTAAACATAGAGTGATATAAGAACATATTAAAATAATGGGCATGTAAGATGAATGCAAGATAAAGGTGGAAAAAGAAAGAAAGGAAGACCCCAAAACTCATATATGGAATAAATAATGATAATAGTATAAATATAAATTTATAAATAAATAAATGTGATAAATTATTTGAAAAACACCAATTATTGTATGTACCATATGCTGGGTAATGATGAAGCCAATGTTAGTGCAAATATAAATTTAGATTTCTTTGTAACTACCGTATTTTTTTCAAAAATCTCAATTACCATATAAAATTAATTTCCAAAATAAAATTATATATATTTTTTTTCTTTTATGGTACATGGATAGATGTAGATCAATACACTACAATCTGGTTAAATAAAAATGAATGTAATATTGTGTTTGTAAGTAAAATTTTATTTTAGGCATATACAAATCAAACTTAATAAATAAATAAGAAGTATAATAATTGAATTACATCATTTTTCTCAAAGTAATCTCCCATATTTATTTTAGTACTTTCCTCATCTGAAAATTGACACAAGGAAAAAGGAAAAAAATAATTTTTCCTCTGCTATATTAAGCTATAATACAGTATCACACTATGAGCTGATTAAGATTATAGCAATTGAAATACACACTGGGGAATACCCAAATTCAAATCCTGGGGCTGGTCAACCTAATATTTTCCTTACCCATAAATATTGAGTTAGAATTACATTAACAGAACTCATCCTAATATTCATATCATAGTGTCATTGAAATTAAATTGGTTAACTTATATACCTTGACGTAGAGCTATGGGACTTGCACGTGTTCAAGTCTCCATGGGGGAAGAAATTTTCTCAAGGAATTTCAGCCAGTGTTGGCCGGTAGCGAGGAGATACTAAAGGACAACATGCACACACTATTGAGTAACACTAAGAAATTAGGACTGGAAGTAAATATCAATAAAACTAAAGATATGGTCACACGTAGAAATTCATTATATAATGGAAATGGACAGCTAATGACAAATGAGGGGAATTTTGAGGAAGTGGCTGAATTCAAATACCTAGGAACAATAATCACAAGTAGGAATGAGATGCACAAAGAAATTAAACATAGGCTCAATTCTGGAAATACGTGCTATTATGCATTGCAGAGACTCTTGATGTCCCAACTCCTTTCAAAAAACGTTAAACTGAAAATATATAAAACTATTATTCTACCAGTTATATTATATGGGTGCGAAACATGGACTCTTACTTTATGGGAGGAAAGGAGATTACAAGTATTTGAGAATAAAGTACTTAGGAAAATTTTTGGACCAAAGAGAGATGAACAGACAGGTGAATGGAGAAGACTACATAACAATGAACTATATGGTCTTTATAGGAAGCCAGATATAATAAGAACAGTTAAGTCTCGTAGACTGCGATGGGCAGGACATATTGCACGTATGGGGAATGAAAGACTTGCATTGAAGCTTCTTGTAGGAAAGCCAGAGGGGAAAACGCCCAGTTGGTAGACCAAGAATGAGGTGGGAGAAATAACATTAACTATGATTTGAGGGAAGTAGATTATACAGGGAATGATTGGAAAGCATTAGCTCAGGATAGGGATGTATGGAGAACTTATGTCCGCGCGGCCATGAACCTACGGGTTCAATAGTGACAGTAAGTAAGTATGGGATTGTTGCCCAACCAGCATCGTGAGGAATTTGGGGAGTTAAAACAAGTAGAGGCTCCAGGTTTGAGAAAAAATTAAGTTTATAATGGTTGGGGGGGACTTGACATGTTTTAAACCATGTCACCCCTACACTGGCTGGAGGACAATCTACCGCTCTGGTCAAAACATGTGCATGTTGGACAGAAGAAGCTGGCTGGTATAGGCCACGGACGGAAAAACTTGTATAGAAAATAGATGGATTAGATTCAATTAGAACATGCCACAAAACTACTTGATACAAATAAGATTTGCTAGCATGTGGAGAAAAAATCAAATTTTGCTTTTTCTAGCTTCTTTTATTCAATGATCCAAGTTTCACTACAATTAAGTATTGTATTTGATAATCTGTCTCCATATCCTGTGTGGTCGACCATGGTCTGGGTTTAGACCTAACTTAAGTTTAAGAACTCTCCTCGTGTTTGTTTAAACATTATTCACCACCCTATAATCGGGTAACTTAAATCGAGTGTTTTTATTTGTATTTTATCATCTTATACTCGCAATGACAGCGTATATAAGAGAAAAAGTTGCCATTTAGATTGGACCTCGCACAGATAGTTCAGTCAGTAGTCTTGGCATAGGAACGCCAAAGGTTCCTGGGCTCAAGCCCTAGTCTGAGAGTATAATTTTTCTCTTCAAATATAACATAACTCTGCCTTGCAGGCGTCCCAATTTAAGAAGTGGATTACTAACCCACCATGCTAGGAGAGAATGTCAGAAATATTACAAAGACAATCTGGTAGTAGTAGTAAAAATCGTAATTTACAAGAAAATGTTCTTTTAAGCTTAATTCAAATATCACCTAAGTAATAATCTAGGACAAAAATAAGGTTAGAGTGAGTACATTTTTTTGTTATTCTCAAGATATCATCATCATCAAGAACAAATTCGTTTTAGGCCATGTGGCCTGTACGGTAAACCTATTCTCAAGATACCCTAAAATACGGAGATAAACAAATGCAACAATTATTTACAAACTTTTAGGGTCGAATGTTTGAACGCATTAGACAGTAAAAGGCATTCTCTGCTGAGAAAGTTTTATCGAAATACATTTTGCTTACTCAGAAATCTATTCATGCGATAATAATTGTAAGCTACCTGACGAGGTAACTTAAGATCATAGCTCAAGATAGAAACTTATCGTGAAAATCCCGAAGGGAACCGATGGTAACCGATGTAGTTTGAAACCTTTGCAGGTTTTTCCAAGATGTCGGACCTTGAAGACTTCGATCATGTTTTTGGTATACGCGGAGAAGAGGAATTTGTTAAGAGTCTACCAAAGAATTCAACTGGAAGAACAGGAGGATCGGCGTAATATTGCGCGACACAGACGTCGTTGTATACGGTATTATTTGCGGGACGCAAGCGTAAATGCGTTCCTCTATAGCAGACGAAAATAATGGAAGTGGTTTTATCGCTGAGAATTCTGGGTAATTCGTTGCCAATATTACGAAAACGTCAACTTTCATGCATGACCGGTAAGTCGGCCGTTAATTCGATCTCAGCAATTGCTCACGGTGAGTCAGCTCACCAGTGATTGGAAGTAATTTGAGTAGAGACTAATGTATTTGCATGCGGCCCTTAATGATAAAAACCAACTGAAATCAACTCATTTAACTGTTTCACCACTTTTTTAGTTGAGTCTTAACTCATCAATATCAGGGCTAGGATTTTTAAGAACTAAAAGTTAAGATTATAATGCAGAGAGCAAGTATTAGTCAAGTGATTGAATGTTGAACCAAGACAAAAGACAGTCTTCTCTTTATACAGTGCGATCAGTATGGCATTGGACAGCTGACGCCGGGGAATTCACTGTTACTGCTGGCGCATTTGCGGCGGGGAACGGACAGCATAGGATCGTGGTGTCCAATGCTATACTGATCGCACTGTACTATGTTGCAATCTCAACTTTATCACATAAAAATCCTTGGCTTAATTATTATTGGTATACTTAGCATCATGATCTGGTCACAACTTCTTACTACAATTCATGGAGTTCTGGGTCTGATTCCTACTCAGATCATAGGATTTTTCCCTTAAAGTAAATTATGCCTGTGGACACTTATGGATTGGAATTTAAGTTATTTCTAGTATAAGGTCAATACTTAATCGCCGTTGAGGTTAATGTTAAATATTTAAAACAATAAAAATTGTACCTGTGATGGCAGTCATCCTCACAAATTAAAAATTGTTTAAAAATAATCAGCTTAGGCTTTCGGAATTAGTTCCAATTTCAAACCTGTCTATTGGGTAGTCTGCAAATTCAAAATTGTTTAAATTAATCAGTTATGCCTTTCGGAAATAATATGTTGAGGCCCAATAGAAAGCTTTGAAAATGGAACTAGTTCCAAAAGGTCTAGCTGATTATTTTAAACAATTTTTAATTTGTTGAGGACGGATGTCATCACATGTACAATTATTATTGTTTTAAATATTTAGCTTTTATAAAAACTCTCTTGGTGCTTCATTATATTTTGTCACCTATCATATCGTATAATTCATCATATTTATACTATTATTATTATTATCGTATGTAGTGGGATTACTTTACTTTACTTTATAAAATGTTGTTTGTACACGAAATTTACATTGCTATATTTAATGCATATTGAACTGTTTATAATTAGTATAGTGTATATTTATATTTGTCAAATATTTATTTGTATTACTATCATCGGGGTAACGCAACTCCTCACTCCAACTTGAGAACTGATTTACAATTCCAGGAGAGAATGTCAGAAATGTACTTGTAAAACAACTTGATATAATTTGTCAAAAAGTTAGACCAAAATGTATAAAGGAGTGACGCCCTCTAGCAAATAATAATAATCTGGTCTAGAAATTAAGATATGTTTAGCTAAAAAAGGTCAATACTTTTAAAAGCATTATTAACCACCGTTAAGGTTATTGTTAAAAATTGATTAAAATAATCAGCTAGGCTTTTCCGAACTACTTCCATTGGGTACCCAATAGAACAGCTTTGAAAATGGAACTAGTTCCGAACGGCCTAGATGATTATTTAAAAAAAAATAATTGTTAAAGACGACTGCTATTACAGGTACAATTTTTATTGTTTATATATATATAGCTATAAAAACATTGACCCTGAATAAACAGCCAATTAAAAGAATAGAAGCAGCAGGAATGAAATATTTACGATTTGTGGCAGGATATACTTAGATAGATAGATCATCGGTTGATTAATGTCTTTGACATCGTCAGATTCCTAATAGCCAATTTTGTCGGTCCATCCAATCTCCTGGTTTTCTCCTTCACGTATAAACATATTCCCTGACTCCAGGAGGTTTTAGGTCTTCTGCCTCGTCTTCCCTCACAGTTTTCATTCCAAAACAGATTTTGGTAGTCGATTCTCTTCCATTCGCTGGACATGTCCGTACCATCTTAATTGCTGAGTTTTAATATAATCTAAAATAGTGTATTCAATCTTTATTTTCTTCTTTATAACTGAGTTCCTAATTTTTTCTCTTCTTGAAATCCTTGCTGCCCTTCGTACAAAATTCATTTCCGTTGCCAAAAGATACTTCTTTGTTTTTGTTGTTAATGGCCAAAGTTCTGCTCCATAAGTAATTACGTTTTTAACAATCGTATGATATATATTCATTTTATTTTGATTACTTAATGGATAAAAAAAACGAAGTGAAGATATCCGTAAAGAAATACAAATATTCACTTTGACAGATAAAATAGAATATATAGGAGAAAATGGTATAAACATGTCTAAGAATGAATACCAACAGATTTACTTAGGAAAAGTATGAACTACTATCAACCGAGAGAAGGAAAAAGACATCGGGGACGCCCACGAAACAGATGGACACAGCAGCTATAATACTTAGAGCCGGAACGAACCAAAAAGGTTCAATCCTTGCAAGAAGAAGAAGAAGTTATAAGAACTCTCCTGGTGCTTCGTTTTAGTTTGTTATCCATCATATCATTGGTGTAACACGAATCCGCGCCCAACCTCAGAAGTCTGTTCCAATTCCAGGAGATGTAAGAAAGTAAAAAACAACTTGATGGCATTTGATAAGAAAAAGTTGGACCAAAATGTTGAGAAGGAGTGACGTCTTCTCTAAATAATAATGAGGCATTGAAGACAACGAGTGAATTACAACCAAGCAACGTGACGATAGAAGTTCGTGCAGTTGGAGAGACGTGACGGAACACCCACACACTGTAACATCCGAGGACTTGATAAGATAACACAAAATTTGTGATTCACTGTCTTTAACGTTCCATTTCTTAATAAACTTCTCTACGTTGCAGCTTTCCTCCACACCTCCTCCTCGCTTACTATAATAATCCTATTTACTCAAAATTCTTCTCAACAGTTTTTCTCCTTCACATACATTACCTGTTGCCGTGCATTACAAAATTAATACTTGCAAAAATATTGTAAACATTAATTTTTAAAAAGCATGTGGATAAGAGTTCTGAAGTATATCAGGTAAATTATTCGGGTTTATATGTTAAAACAACAAATCACATGCGATCGAAAAAAATGCCAAAGGATACAGTATTTACTCTACGTAATCGTGTAAAAGAACAGGCCAATATTAAACATCATTACAAATCGATACTTTTCTTTTTCTTTAGAAAACCGTATATCTGCGACCCAAAGTGTGTAAGACATTTTAATCACGTTTATTATGAATGCATATATTCTTATTAATAATTCTATTAGTTATTATATTAAAGGATGGCAAATCTGGATATTTAAATAAATAAATATGGACATATGAGAAGAACGGACACAGAAACAAACAAAGAAGTATTGAAATGGATACCTCCTGGAAAAGGGAAACGTGGTAGACCAAAACCAACGTGGATAAAGGGAATTCAAGACAACATGAAGAAGAGAAATATGTCAGAAGCAGACACGCAAGACCGGAAAGTGTGGAAAAAAAAAAAATATATATATATATATATATATATATTTGGTTGAGGATACCTGTGTGTATAACAGAAACAATCCTGAAATAAATAAATAAATATCATCATTATCATCATCTGCATTCATGGATTAGGTCTGTTGACCCGTTCCGATTTCAGCCCATCTCTTTCTAGGTCTGCCCACATCTCGGGTGCCTTTAGGTTTGTATTTTGTTATTTGTTTTAGATATCTATCTTCATTCATTCTGTCTATGTGTTGCTTCCATTTTTGTCTATATATATATATATATATATATATATATATATATATATATATAAGGGCCCATAGTTAAAATATAAGGTCGTAAATTCATTCACAGTACGAAACAGTTTACATGTAACCAAGAAATAACTTAGAATATTGAACTAGAATATAACATTGAGGGTTAAATAAAATGAAGTATTTAACAACCCAAGTCAGTAACGTCACATAGTCGTTAAAGAATCGGGGAATTTTGCTCATATACCTTTTACTCATTCTCTTACTTGAAGTTTCAGGTTCATTTATGCACCCACGGCTTTACTTCTGTTCCGAAATAAGTGATCCATTCTTAAAAATCAGTGAATTCAACCCGAGAATCTCAAAACTAGAAGCGAGCATGGTAACCACTATATTCCAGCTACTGCTTATCCGACCCTGACGTTTTCACGACAGCGTTGCCGATATTCAGTGGGAGGGGTCGCTTTATGTATACGGTTAGCAGACATACAGCTGACAACATCTCAACAATTTCAAACATAACTAGCCGCTATAGCTGCTTCAAGAGCAGTGATTGGTTGTGGCAGACATCTACTCCCAACTCAACTATCTCCTTATATTATTTCCACTCAAAGACTTCAACGTGTTCATAATTCTTGCGCACGTTTTATTTGTGGTATTCGCAAATTTGACCATGTTACACAGTCCCTGGAACAATTATCGTGGCTTCGTCTAAGAGATCGTAGAACTGTCCATTCCCTATCCCTTCTCTATAAAATACTTCACACATCATCGCCTAATTATTTATCACGCCGCTTCATCAGACTATCCGACACACATAATCTTGACACTCGATCCCATCAGCACATTGTCCTTTATATCCCGCCTCATCACACTGTATATTATTCATTATCTTTTACGGTGTCACTTACCAAAACATGGAATTCCCTTCCACCCTATGTCAGAGACTGTCAAACTATAACATCCTTCAAAAATAAACTAAAGAATTATTTAATAACAAACTAACTTATACACCTCACTGATAGTATTCTTTTAGCAATATTAATATACTTAATTATTTATGAAAATAATATTAAGAATAACAAATATTTTTATTTGTTTTGTTTTTAAATATTGTATAATCGTAAAATTAGTTTTCTATATCTCATTATTTTCCTGTTTTTTATATACACTAGACAGGGACCAATTTAATATGCCTTGCTTGTATACATTTTATTATTAGTTTTAGTCTTAATGTTAACTAATATTAACTGGTTGTATTATAGATCGTAATACGTATATTAGATATTATCCTTTGATCAAATTTTTACTTAGTGTTTAATATTAGAGTATATTAAGATTGTTATATTCTGATGTAATATATGTTTGTCCTGGTGAGTGGAAGAGAAGGCCACATGGCCTTAACTCCACCAGGCTAAATAAATCTAATCTAAATCTAATCTAATCTATTGGCAGTAGAGGGCGAATTTCTCCCTTTACCCCTCGTATAACCTAAACTTCAGAGCTGGAGATACGGTGGATGTAGTAGTAGTATACGATAGCATTGAGAAGTAATCGTTAAATTGCTAAGGATACCAAACTAGTAAGAAATTGTGGTATAATTAATATTTTTGTGTTATTTCTCGTGTTATAAGAATTGAATTCAGCACTAAATAGACATAAAATTAAATATTTATTTTACGTAAACTAAACATACTTAACACAACATATAAATACGAGGAGGCAACATTTTACATTCAGTAAATAGATAATTTAGAACAGAGCCTCCCAAACTTATCAGTATCGCGGGTCAAATGGAAGAAACATCAAGATGGAGCGGGCCATAGACCCTATTACAGCTGTTGTGGATTATTATTATTATTGATATTTATTATTATTTATATTTATTATTATTATTATTATTATTATTATTATTATTATTATTATTATTATTATTACTTATGGAGCAGAACTTTGGTCTTAACAACAAAAACAAATAAGTATATTTTGGCAACGGAAATGGATTTTATACGAAGGGTAGCAAGAATTTCAAGAAGAGAAAAAAATTGGAACTCAGTTATAAGGGAGAAAATGAAGATTAAATACACTATTTTAGATTATATTAAAACTCAGCAATTAATATGGTACGGACATGTCCAGCGAATGGAAGAGAATCGGCTAAAAAAATCTGTTTTGAATGGAAACCTGAGGGAAGACGAGGCAGAGGAAGACTTAAAAACTCCTGGAGTCAAGGAATATGTTTATACATGAAGGAGAAACATCTACAACCAGGAGATTGGATGGACCGACAAAATTGGTTATTAGGAATCGATGTCAAAGACATTAATCAACCGATGATCTATCTATCTATTATTATTAGTAGTAGTATTATAAACGTGTGTTGATTTGCTCTTTTCTTGTTATGTCGTTATAACACATTTCACAAGTTCTTGTTCTATTACTGATGGACTAATGTTACAGGCCTACCCTTATCATATTATAATTTATTAGAAAGCAACAGGGGCCGGATAGAAGATGATGGAGGACCGTAGTTTGGGCGCCCCTGATTTAGAATGTATGAATGAATATCCTTATCCCACACCGTGGCCCGATTTAATTATTCATGCCTTGGCGCAGAGCTATGGGAAGAGCTGGTTCGAGTCCCCCATTGGAGAAGATATTTTCTCAATGGATTTTTCCCAGTATGAGATCGGTGACCACCGAACATTAGTAGCGATTCCACATTCAGAAAACCAGCTGTAATAGCTGGGGTACCGATATGTTGACCACATGTCAAAACTATACTGCCAGGAAATTTGTCTACCTATATTTGGTACGTGTAAATAGAAGGCCTGCGGCCAGCTGGTAGGACAAGAATCTTCTAAGATGTCTCGCCATGGAGTTTATTTTTTTATGAATGAATGAGTAAATGATCACTCGTCCGGAGAGGGTTTCCATAATCTCGTATGGTCAAAAAAGTTTGTAGATCTCTGCGATCTAGAATTAAAAAATCTCTTCCAAGAAAATATATATATTATCTCGTACATACACCCATAACAAAGGCGAATATATGAGTAATTATGATAGCCAGATAGTGTTCACAGACTATTTGGACCTTAAAGTTTCCTCATATTTCTCTTACGGTTCGGGAAATCCCCAAAAAGAAACATTACCGAGGAAACTTATCCCGATTACAGATCGAACCAAAGCCAGCTGCATCCAAGCTAATGATATAATGCATTTATTTCAAAAATGTATCTACTGCAATATTTTAGATTATAATCCCATATAAGTGTCTCACTACTAACAGTAGACAAGCTCATAAGCGCACAAAACTCTATTCTCTTTGAAGAAGTTTTATAGCTACTGTAATCGTTAAAGTCTAGACGAATTTACTGCTTTGGTTCACTCGTACTTTCGTGTCCTGATTTTAAAGATGATAGTTAATTTTAATTACTATTAAGTAGTTTTAACACTATTATTCCACACATAACTAACTCACAGGCACCATCGAACCCGTATGTTCATGCCCACTAGGACATAAGCTCACCATACATCCTTATCCTGAGTTAATGTTTTCAAATCATCTCTTGTACAATATACTTCCCACAAAGCATTGTTAATGTTATTCTCCCACCTCAATTCTTGATCTGTCTACTGGGCGCTTTGGTTTTCCTACAAGGAGCTTCCATGCCCCACTTTCATTTCCCATTCGTGCCACATGTCCTGCCCATCGAATCTACCAGACTTAGCTCCTCTTATTATTTCTGGTTTCCTAAAAATATCATGTATTTCACTGTTATGCAGTCTTCACCATTGCCTGTCCATCTCAAATACTAATAATCTTTTTCCTCACTTAAAGTAAGACTCCATGTTTCGCATACACAATATAATGACCTTGTATAGGTTAATCAATGGCAGAAAATTTTATAGGACTATATTGGTTAATCGTATTTCAGATAGTATGGACTTCCAGATTTAATAGTGCCACAATGATTTAGCGATAGTTGTATTATGGACTACATTTAAAGATGCTCTTTAACAAATAAGGTCAGAAGAGTGTTTCAAAGCTGGGCGTGAAAGAGTTAATTTTTTTTCTATGAGGGTAGACTTTCTATTTACTTATTTACTCACTGGCACTATCGAACCCATAGGTTCATGGCCGCGCGGACATAAGTTCTCCATACATCCCTATCCTGAGCTAATGCTTTCCAATCATTCCCCGTATAATCTACTTCCCTCAAATCATAGTTAATGTTGTTCTCCACTTCATTCTTGGTCTACCAACTGGGCGTTTTCCTTCTGGCTTTCCTACAAGAAGCTTCCATGCACGTCTTTCATTCCCCATTCGCGCAACATGTCCTGCCCATCGCAGTCTACGAGACTTAACTGTTATTATATCTGGCTTCCTATAAAGACCATGTAGTTAATTGTTATGTAGTCTTCTCCATTCACTTGTCTGTTCCTCTCTCTTTGGTCCAAAAATTTTCCTAAGAACTTTATTCCCAAAAACTCGTAATCTCCTTTCCTCCCTTAAAGTAAGAGTCCATGTTTCGCACCCATATAATATAGACCTAACTGGTACAATAATAGTGTTATATATTTACAGATAACGTTTTTTGAAAGGAGTTGGGACATACGTACCGTAAATCTAGGATTTAAAATCCAGTTTTATTTCCCTTCCTAAGGAAGCCACAGTCAAGATTTTTACGCCTTAAAACGGAATTCATGTATCCCGGCCGAATTTGTATGAACAAATCTTGGAACCAGAGAGATGTACAAGAGTTGCCAGCAACAACAATCCTTCCAAATTTCTCTTTCCATTATTTTATTCCATTTCATTCTACTAACCGACTTTAGCGATGGTCAGTCAGAAAAAAAAATGCAGTGTGTCAGTGATACGAGTATAAAGTACATATTTAAGGTCCGAAAATATGATCACATTCCTCCATTTTTCCAGGAATTGTCATAGCTCCGTCTCCAAGATAGGAGAAAACACACTTATCCTCTTTATGATTCTTCATAAATGTATTTCGACTCCAAGTTATCTAACCCCCTCTTCCAGTATTGATCTTCAAACCGTAATTTAAACACACCGTCACATCAAAATACCATAATCACTTCTTAAATGTATCTCAATAAATTACATATCATTCCATATCATATAGGCACTATCTGCACCCCTATATTTCCTATAACAGTCCACCGCTGTGGTCTCAGGGTAGCGTGCTGCCTTGTCACGCAGCGGGCCCGGGTTCGATCCACGGTCGGGACAGTTTTTTCTGGGTGAGGTTTTTATCGGGGTTTTTCCTCACCTGTAAGACAAATGTCAGGAAAACTTTAAGGCCCCAAAGGTCCCCGAAAGCATATGGCCATCGCAATCATCATCATTCATATTCATCTTTGGTTAAGTTTAGGATTAGGGACTCTCCTGGCGCACCATTATCATCGTCATCACCCATCACATCATCGGGGCAACGTAACCCCGCCTTCCAGGCGCCCCAACCTCAGGAGTGGGTTACAAGTACGCCATGCCAGGAGAGGAACCAGGAATGTCGAAAGACAAACCTGGGGCATTTGGGGGGAAAAAAATCCTATATAACATAAAATAAGGTAACTATTGGCTTTGAATCATTTAAAATATAGCCTATATAGTTTTGTATTTCCTTAAACTTTTATTTAAATATTATCTGACGCTTATCTATAAAGTGTCAACGAACGTATCAATGAGTAAGTTATAACACAAGTCAATAAGAATCCTAATAAAAATAATAATAATAATAATAATATAAATAAATCATAAAAGAGAATATGATTAGTAAGGCCATTATTGGTATGTAGGATTAGTTAATAGTATTTTGTTTACAAAAAGATCAGCTATATGCAAGGCCTATATATTGTATAGTCCATCGCTGTGGGCTACGAGGTCTGCCTGGTCACGCGCCGGGCCCGGGTTCGATTCCCTGGGTGAGGTTTTTTTCGGGTTTTTTCCTCACATATAAGATAAATGTCATGAAGCTTAGGGCCCAATGGGTCACGAAAATCATCCGACCACTATCATCACCCTTATCATTATCAGTCGTCACCGGTGTGGGAAGCAAGGGGAAGCTACCAAACCTATAATTACCTAGTTAACGCTGCAAAGCATAGCATGAAAATGCTATGATTGCAGTGAGTAGACTTGACCCCGGACCAGAATTACTATGGATGGATATATTTTATATATATTTTTTGTTTTATAGGTTAATATAACTTACTTTTTATTAAATGTATATTTGTACTGATCGAGTAGAAGAGAAGATCCTATGTTCTTAACTCTACCAGAATAAATGTACAGTTTAATATATTTTATATATTACTAGCTAATACCCGGCGTGCGCTGCTACTCCTAAATAAATTATAATGTGGTTTTGCATTTAGTTGAATAAGTAAAATTTATGTAATTATTTTAAGATACTCCGTGCTGATTACTCGGCGTTGCCTTGGAATCTACGCATCCCGATGTACTTGGCATAAATGAGCTGAAAGACAAAATTCGTTATTTTGAGTTATCCATAAAGGTATGCGCTGCTATGCTTACCCGGGAATCTACTTATCCCGATCTTCTTGGCATCAATGAAAGACAAAAATGGTTACTGTGAGTTATACTTAAAAGATAAATATATGCTGTCGCGGACTATTCTGTAGAGTTTTATGAGATATTCAATTCTGTTTACAATAATGTTGTGTATTTGTTATGATTTAGGCAGCGTAAGCCATTTAAGCTAATACAAAGCAACATTTTTTCAACGTTTTTTTTCACTACAGAAGGTGATTTTTAAGGGTGAAGGGCTTTTGGGCATTAAAACTCTTATAACCTATAACCTTCCCGGGAAAATCCTTAACATTTTATAAATAGCCCATGACAATCGGATGAATGGTATAGCAGCACATGCTTGCCCGGAAATCTACTTATCCCGATCTCCTTGACATCAATGAAAGACAAAAATGGCTATTGTGTGTTATCTGCTGTCGCGGACTTTTTTGTGGAGTTTGAGATATTCAATTCTGCGTACATTAATTTTGTGTATTTGTTATGGTTTAGGCAGCGTAAGCCATTTAAGCGTAACAAAAGGGAGTTTTTCACTACAAAGAGTGTAGGAGTTGAGTGTCTCAACTCTCTTATAGCCTATGTTCATCCCGGGAATCTGCTGAACATTTTGCAAAAAATCCCATCATAATCGGATCAACGGTATGTACGAACAAACAAACAAAACATTCATTTTTATATATTAGATTTATGTATCGCGTAATCTCTATTTTGTATATTTGTACTGGTTGAGTAGAAGAAAAGATATGTTCCCGACTCTGCTATCATAGATATAATCTTCCATAATACAGAGGCTCAATTCTGGAAACAAAAGATACTGTGCATTAGAGGGACTCTTGTCATTCTTTCTCTCAAAAAGAGTTACATTGAAAATATAGGCTATAAAACTGTTATTATTCCGGTTACATTATATGGATGCGAAACATGAACTCTTAATTTAAGAATAAAACAATAGAAGTATTTTAAATAAACTTAAGATTTTTTAGACCAAACTGAGATGAACAGACGTGTGAATTGGCTCAGACTCATGAGCCAGTTCCCTGGTGGGCCCCACTAAAACCCGCAATCCACATTTTCGACATCTGCGGGTGCCTACCAAACTATTTTTCTTAATATTAAATGAGGTGATGGGTGATTTGAAATGAATTAATGAGAAATTAAATGACAGGGAAGAGAGAGAATGGAGAGTGTTGATGGGATGAAATTCGGGAAACGGGAGAACCCCAAGAAAATACCCGAAAAATATCTGTATGGCTCATCACAAATACACCTATGGAATCACCAGGGATCGAACATGGAATCCCCAGCAGCGCGCACTAGCCACAGGTATATCGAGACAATCCAATAGTTAAGAAAAATCAACTATTTTATAACTGTGTATTCTCGATAGTCTTCAGTGACAGAAGATAGCCTGTTACATTTCTTACAAACAAAATTAATCTGCATTAACTTTATCTAATCTAACCTGCAATAAATTAGCACCTCTGTACATAAATTATGTAAGTAATATACTGCACCAGCGGGACGCGCGACGTTGTTCGCATGGTCAAAATAATTTAAACATGTTATGTACAAACTAACATATTTAATTTGATAAAAGAGTCCACCGCTGTGATCTCGAGGAAGCGTGCTGCCTTGTCACGCTGCGGGCCCGGGTTCGATTCCCGGTCGGGACAAATTTCCTGGGTAAGATTTTTTTCGAGGTTTTTCCTCACTTGTAAAATAATTTAATGATTCTATCAGAAGTATTGGAGAAATATTTAGTGGATGAAGGGATTGAATAGACATGGAAAGTTGGCAATAAATTTAAAATGGATAAATTCATTATTTTAAATAATTGCTCAATTTGTTTATGCTTACCGCAAAAGTGCGACAAATAATCATTATAGCAATGCGATTTATTTTGTATGGTATGAACAACTGTGTTGTCAATTTAGCAAAAATGTAACTAATATGGTAGACCTATTTAAGGAAAAAAAGGCACTGTCGTCCAAAAATAAATAATAATGGCAGTGCGATTTGTTTGTAGTCTAATCAAAGAACAGATACATTGTCAATTTAAGAAGCACGTAAGCAGCAAGGGTAAAAAAAAATCGTTCAGTACTACAACACGCGAAGGCTCAATTTACTGCAAGGCCTTGTACATATTTAATAAATAAACTGATCTATGAATGCGACAGTTAAATTATCAATTATTATGATTTTTATTTAACGACGTTCTTTAACATAGGCCTAAGGTTATTAGTAGAGCTAGGATTTTTATGAAATTTCATGTTTTAAACTATTAGTCAGAGAGCACTCAGACGAAGTACCTTTACATTTTATGATATGTAGAATTAAATAAGACCTACATATTTTTTTCATATTTCATAATATTTTGGCGAAATGTTCATATTTTAGTAAAAATTTAATATTCCTTCATAATTTTCAACTTTCAATTTTTTAAAATAAAATGTCTACTAATTTGTTAAAAACATTTTTGAAGTGATTGTAGTTTTGAAATTTTTTGACAATTTAATATGGAGACAGGCGAAAATTCCTCAGTATCCCATCTGGAACAAGATAAATAGATTTGATAAAAGACAATAATTGGAAATAGGAGACATGGAATGACCAATTGGAGGCTTTTGTCCGAAACTAAAGAACAAGAACAGGGATTTCCTAATCTGTGACAAGAACATGAATAAGTAGAACAACAATGTTAGAATAATAACCACCTACTCTTTCTCTAAGGTAGCAACCTGTTCCTTTTTGCTACCTAAGGACATTCCTTATTTTGTGAATGGATTACAGTATTTAAATGTTGGGAAAACTGCTGCTGCTAAACTAGAAGCTGTGCTGGGAAATGAGGTGTTTTTCCACAGTTTATGAAATTAGTAAAGTTCTTGTAGGTAAGGCCAATATTATTCTAACTTACATCTCTTACTCCTGGCGCGACAGGCCTACAAGGCCCTTAGCCTACCAGCCGGCTGCTGGCCTCACATCCACATGTGTCAATCACAGAGGTAGATGGTAATCAGCCAGTGTAGGGGTGACATGTGGTCAGCATGTCGAGTCCCCCAGCCGTTACAGCTGGTTTCCTCAACCTGAAGTCGCTACTTATTGTAGCTACCCAAATGCATCACGATGCTGGGTGGGCACCGGTCCCATACTGGCCGAAAGACCATGAGAAAATTTCTTCCCCCATGGAGACTCGAACCAGTGCAGGTGCCGTAGCTCTGCGCCAAGGCTTCCTACCTTAACCACTCGGCTACGGCGGTGGACCTAACTTACATCAAACTATCATATATAGCGCGGTACACGTTTGCTTCCGTAACATCATATGGTGTGGATCATACATTTTGATCGTACAAAATAATTCTGACAAACATGCGTTAAAAAATATAGAAAAAATTCCTAACTGTGTATTACGAACATAATAATTGTTAATTTGATTATTCAAAGCACAAGTATACCGTACTGTGCTCGGGCAAATATCATGGAAAAACTAATGTTAAAATAATTCTAACTACATTTCACTATGTTCATACTTGTAATGTATACGATTAAAAATAATTGTAATTGCAAACAGAGTTTTGAAATACTCCCTAGAATTATTTCTAGATTAATTCATTTTAACATCTTGTTTCTCCAAATATGACATACAATACTTGGTCTACTGCGATGGGCAGGACATGTAGCACAAATGGGGGAATGAAAGACATGCATGGAAGCTTCTTGTAGGAAAACCAGAGGGAAAACGCCTAGTTGGTAGACCAAGAATAAAGTGGGAGAATAACATTAACCATGATTTGAGGGAATTAGATTATAGAGGGGATGATTGGAAAACAATGGCGCAGGATAGGGATGTATGGAGAGATTATGTCCGTGTTGCCATGAACCTACGGGTTTGATCGTGCCAGTGAGTTAGTTAGTTAGGACTTGGTCTACGTGTGTTCTGATTCATCCAATTTAATGTTATTGTGACATTTACATATACTGGAATTCATTATCTTATGCAAGTTATCCAAACTGCACCTACTCTAAATTTTGTCAGTGGTATATTCGACTGAAGCATGTTACTACGGTTACTATGTTTTGTTTTTTGTTTATGTTTGGATTTCGTAATTAAATATCATTAGATAAATTAATTGATCGTGTTTTATATAAGCCCAGTATTAATTTATTGAAATAAAGTGTCAAACTACAAGCTTGGGAGGCTCTTGGGGTAGATGGATGTTGAGACTTCCACATTTCTAGACAATCGCCAAGGGATGTCCACTGTGTTCTCAGTCCTGCGTGACGGCCGCCTTTACCCCAGAACATGCGTCTGGTACTCATTTAAATTAAGAGCTGAGTAGACCCTTGGGCTATGATGCCGCCAGAAGGTTTGGTCCAGCTAAAAACCTGACCCCATTGAGACTCAAACCCACGACCTGCCGGCTTGTTAGCGTGATTCCTCACACAACACACTTCAATGTGAGCCATTAAAATAGCTTCAAATCACAAACATATTTTATTGATAAGAATCAATAAAACCTCATAATGTTAAAAATTCCCAAATTTATTATATTAAATGATATTTTATATTGAGTCAGAACTAATGAAAAATTAATTAAAATGGAAATACAGTGAAACTCTTGATTTCTTGAGCTACAAAAAGGTATTCTTGTCTCATTTGTGTGCTGATATGTATACCCATAAATTATACAGGGCTTGTGTATATAAATATATGTAAAAAGTTAAAAAAATAGTAGCTTCATAATATTTTTGTATCATAATTTTCTAATTTTTCATATTTTGTTATCATGATTTCATATTTTAGTATAATTTTCTTCATATAATTCCTCGCTCTAGTTATTAGCATCGCAAGTCCAATCTGAACGAGAAAGGAACAACTTTTGCTCAGATGCATATTTTTTTTTCAAACTTGAGGTTCTTTATACTGCCGTAAACCTATGATAGGGGATCCAAAGTTGCTCCCTTCCGAAGGAACCCAGAGTCAAGATTTTTTTCGCCCTGAAAAATTCACTGACCTTGGCTAGATTTGAATCCGCGAACCTCGGGGAAAATATACATGGTAGCAACTAGTCCACCACGAAGAACAAAATTACCAATTAGTTTGTATATTATACACATTGAAGTTACCGCACAAGTGGGGTAAAGTAATTATAGTAATTCGGTTTATTGTTTAGTATACCAACCGGCAATGTTCGGAGTTAATTAGACGATGGTATGCATCAACCGGCCATGCGCCATTATGTAAGTTTCGAGAAAAATACATTTAAAGTTTAAGTCAATCTTCACTATTTATCGTAACGCCAAACTAACAATACTGGATATTGCAAGCTATTTTCCTTGTTTAATAGTTATGCATTAACAATCTAGGAGCAGGAACATTTCGTGATTAGCTGCATGATACAAAATTTAGATTAGCATTTATGAAGATCTGGTTTCATAGCCATTTGTTACAAAACATATAATCTCTGATAGGACTGATGGCTTAAACATTTTTCTTTAATAGTAAGGTCATAGTTAAAGATTTGGCGCTAAAAGTGTGTGTACACTTACTTCATGAGCCAGTGTAACAGATGACATTAAACTATTTTTTTAAATTGCGATTAGCCGGTTGATGCATATTATCATCCAATTTAGGAAACATTAGCAACATTGGAATCAGGGGGGAAAAAATATTATTAAAAAATGAATCACTACAACACTGTAATTTGTTTGTATAATAAACAAAAAAGCGCAATACTGTCAGGGGGCGATAGCCTCTATAGACGTCGCAGAGAGCACACGTCCTTGGGGCTTGTCCGTTTGGAGTATCAGAGAAATATTCGGCACCACACTAATCAGAACATGAAGGCAGAAGCCTTGCGAGATTACGGGTACCCAGTTTATGAGGAAGTTTATGGTGTGGCCACTAATGGAATAGATATTATTGCATTTAGACCATCTTCTAAAATTGGAATGATATTAGATCCCACAATCCGTTTTGAGACTCATAGTGGCCAACCTGAGGAAGTTGACTGTGAAAAAAAAAACCATATATGAGCCAACAATATTGACCATTACAAAGACTATTTAACTCATGCCCCAAATGGGAGTCAATTACCAAACACATTTCAATTATTTTTTTATTTACAACCAATCACAGTCGTGTTTCGCCTAAAATTTACCAACTGAAGTTTATCACAATAAAAAAAGCAGTTCCTTTTTAACATTCTGAATAGGTCATATCATTATTTTGCAGTGACTGACTCCCTAAGAAATACGGCTACTAGATTGTATATATAGTGCATGAATGTCAACACGTAGCGCATACGAGAGATAATATAAAAACATTTGTAACAATTCATCACAAAAAAAAAAACACTGTTTGCACTTTCTTAAACGAATTATTTTCAAGGAAATGACGCAGAAAAATATAATTGACATATTTACATCATAGGATATCAGAAATTAATTAATACCTATAACGTTGGTTATAAATTTCTCCACTAGGGTGGATTCTTACAACATAGCGATCATTTGGCAATAAATAATACCGTATTATGATCTGGTTGCAGTGATCGAACAAAAGAAGCAAATGAAGCGAACCAATCGTTTATCATTTGTTTTCAAACATCGCCGTTTACATTAAATATATAAATATTTTTAAATAACTATAGTTAAATAATGATTTGTAAGTAAACAGCTTAATTTTATTCGTTAAATAGTCCTAACAAATGCCACTCTTGATTTCCAAATTCTCTAGAGAAATTCACTACTCACTACGTGAGTCGTGAATTTATCGATAATTTGGAAATCACTCGTGGCATTACTTATTACTATTTAACTCATGCCACAAATGCTAGTCAATGATTATCACGTTTCAATGAATGTTATTTTACAACCAATGACAGTCGTGTTTCACCTCGCTCTTTATCGATTTCTCTTTATCAGCTCCTGCTTTTGTGATAAAGAAAGCTCCTCCTTTTTAATGTTCTCAACAGGTCAAAGCACTATTTTTCTCCAACAAATACATTGAATATAGCAAATAATGGAAAGATTCCTTGATTTTTACTGAGTTTTTTACTAAAAAAATAAATGAATAACCCGTAATGTTGATTATGATATATGGTTTGATGTATTTCATTTTTTCTCCACTTGGGTGCACTCTTACAATATTGCGATCTTATTTGGCAATGAATAATATGATCAAGCAGCAGTGAATGAACATAACCTCACATTTCTGATTTGTTTTCAAACATCGCCGCTTTCATTAAATATATAAATATTTTAAAATAACTATAGTTAAACAATGATTTGTGAATAAACAGCTTAATTTTATTCGTTAAATAGTCCTAACAAATGCCACTCTTGATTTCCAAATTCTCTAGATAAATTGGAAATCACTCGTGGCATTACTTATGATAAATACCAATTAGAAAGTATAACTGCCACATTGATGATCGGGGCAAGAGGTACTTTACCAGGATTCTTAGCTACTTTTTTGTAATTTCTTAGATTTGGACAGAGTGTATCTTTCTAAAATTGCCATCGCTACGCTACCATTTTAAGAAACCATCTTTATTAAATTTGTACTTTATAGTATGTAAACTTCAATTGCAATTTGAATTTGTTTAATGTTTTTTACAAAATGCAGTGGTAAAAAAGTCCAAAAAATGGACATGAGAAGGCTCAAATTATCAATATTTTTAACATTCATTGTTATCATCACAATTGAGGTTATATTACATACTATTCGGTACTTATATTAATATTTAAACATTTTAAGGCTCAAATTACTGAACGTCCTTGTTGATATTCAATAAATAAATTGACTTACAAGTGTGACAGTTAAATTATCAATTAGATTGTATATTATACAGCAAGTATTCTATTAAATCTTCCTCCCACGAACCTAAACGACCCTCGTCGTCCCACGAACACCGATAACATGCCTTCCTGTTTATTCAATCTTGCTGTCCTGATAAAGACCTTGAAAGTTATAAAGAAAGTATCCATTCTTTGTCGAATAAGAACAAGATTTTAATAGATAAAAAAATAAAGCAAAATCCCTCTTTACAGCACCCTTAAAATCAATGGCAGTAATTGTCACAATCATTAAGATTCCAATCATTAGTTTTATTTTTAATGTTTTTCACTCACTCTAACTCTATAAGCCTATTATTACCTTATTACAATGATTGTAAGGAATGGAGTATTTTACCGACACGTATTTCGGTTTCTGTAGACGAGAGAAAACTTTTATTACTTCCATAATTTTATTTAAAATTTAATTTTTATAATGTAGAACAAAAAAACAAATTATATAACTTACTTAAGAAAATGTATATTTATAATTTAGAGCAATTAGTGTAATCGATAACCGAGTATTAAAAAAATTAATACGTCAAATTCAATTATTACTTTCAATGATTTTGTAAATCCTATTTTAATCTTATAGCAATATATATATATATATATATATATATATATATATATATATATATATATATATATCTCGCGACATCTAGTAATAATGGAGAATATAATACATATATAAGAAAAATAAGTGTTTGAATTGGATTCGCCTGGTAGTGTAATGGATATCACCCTGAGGTACAGACTCAGAGATCCGGGTTCGAATCCCGTCCAGGCATTTATTTTTCTTATCATACTATATATATATATCGTAGTTAATTATGTTTTGCGCGATAATGCGTTTTGTCGTACTTACAGTAATGGCGACCATGATTTACAGTTAAACTTCCTACATTTCGGGGTTGCCAACATAACTAACTATACTGTAATATTACAAACCACGTGTGGGAAGTAAAACCACTGCCCTCTAAACATACAATGTATATACAAAAAATATCCCCAAAAGGTAATGTTAATATACATTATACGAAACACATCACTGCAATTTAAATGGAAAGAACTTTATTTGAAACAGTATAATACAAAAATACGCACACGCCGCTATTTTATCACTGAATTAGCCTTTCAATGCCCTATGCTGACTTTGGCAGTTAACATAATGCTATCTATGTTTTGGTACCCACATACAAACCTAGGGAATGGCTTGTAAATCCCATGGGATGTAAGACTCGTTTTTACAAGGGACTAAAATATCGAAAAAAAAAATTGTATTCGTGGTTTTCCTCAGTTATCACGGTGAATATTTTAGATATTCAGGAAGTAACACTATGAGGTAATATCAAGATACATTAGAAGTGATCACCTCACCTTATATGTTCTTTATCTGTACATATTTCGTAGACATATCTAGTTAAGGATGGAGATAATGGTTTCTGAAACCAGTCCAGGACGTATAATATAAGGTGGGATGAATATTTCAGATTTAATCTCTTGAAATAGTATTTTATTTTAAGATGTTATTTAACAGCTAGAATTGTCAACGTCGTAATTCAAATCAGAGCATGAAAGAGCCGACAAATTTTGTTCAGAGGACTTGATGTTGGTTTACGTGCTGTATAACTACGACATGAAATCCAAAGCTTTGCTTCCCTTCCGAAATAAGCCATACACAAGATTTTTACGTACTTCTCTTTTTCTTCCTTCCAAGTATTAGGCCAAGGCATGTTACGATCCTATAGAAAATTTTCCCTCCAGCGTTTCATAGGACGGTCCAGAGATCTTCGTCCTCTTGGTATATAATTATAAACAGCTTTGGGAATCCGATTTGAACTCATTCTTTCAAGATGGTGTTTCCAATTTAATTGTTACTGTTTAATATATGCCAAAATTGGCGTAGCCTTCAATTCTTTTAAGATATTGGTGTTCCTTTTTCCGATCCCATGTGGTGTAACCCGGTGTTCTGCGCATGAATCTCATTTCACAAGCCGTTATTCTGCATTCATGTTATCTTTTTAGTGTCCATGCTTCACTACCATAGGTCAACACTGATTTAGCCAAAGTGTTATATAAACGTAATCTGGTGTTTTTTTTTGTACAAGGGATGGTTTCATAACTTGATTAATAATTCTCAAACTTTTATTATAACTAGTGATTTTTTCAGGGATATCCTTTTCATCCCAGATAGAGAGATAATATCCAAGATATTTAAATTGATTAGATCTCTCTAAAATTTTATTCTGGAGACAGGTTTTACTTTGTATGGGGTCCTTCCCATGAAATGCCATAATTTTAGTTTTGTTAATTGATATTTCCATATTAAATTTGGCAGCTGTTTTTTGTAAATTATAAATTGATCGTTGCAAATCATTTCGGGAAAGTGCCAGAAGCGCTAAATCGTCTGCAAAAAGAATAGCATCGAGTTTGAGGTTCCTATTGATGACTATATATCCCCGTTGTGTTTTCCTCCATTCGTTTATTATTCTATTCATATATATAATGAAAAGTACCGGTCAAAGTACTTAAAATCATTAATATACGGTGATCGGCACAAACATTTTGAATTTACACTATTAACTTCTCACTCCGTCACATTTGTTTCAGAAAGAGATTATAGCAGCTGTATCATTACGCGGCCCGCGGGCCGCATGCGGCTCTTGAAGATATTTATTAAGGCTCTTGGAATAATTTTACTTTCATTTAAATTTTTAATTCTAAGTATAAAATAATATTATCTTTATTGAAATTCTACAAAACTTTGGATATCCCTGTGTCATTCCGAGCAGTACAGTACCGCACGTGTTCAACAATGCAATGCAATGTCCTGGCTAGTGTTATTGGTTTTGAATATGTGTACGTTTGTTTTTAAAACCGTTTAAACTTCTACATTGTCGTCCGAATCTTTCACAATGAAATATTATACAATTTAGTTTCTATGAACAAGCGACTGGATACTGTGTGTTACCTAATCAGTTGAAGTGAAGTGAAGTGAATTTCAGTGTTTAATAATGGCTGGTGTTTTTTCAAAGGGAAAAAGAGAAAACTCGAAGATGAAGGAAGAGTTTTTCAAGATACTTGGGAGCATGAATTTTTCTTCATGCCTGCTAAAAAGGAAGGCAGTGCGATGTGTTTATTATATCGAGACGTAGTTCAAGGTTATAAACGATTTAATCTTAATAGGCATTATAAAACGGTGCATTCAAATTTTGAGTGCAAATATCCTAAAGATTCTAAATTGGGAGCAGAAAAACTAAAAACATTAAAAATGTCAATAGTGTCTGAACGGAAAATGATGTTGGATACCGTAAGTGAAAATAAATTGATACATAAGCATCATATGAAGTAGCAGACATTTTAGCACGCAAAATGAAACCGTTTGTCGATGCAGAGATTATTAAGGAGTGTTTTCTAGTCGTTTGTGACACATTATTTTCTAAATTCCCAAATGCAAAACAGATAAAAAGTGACATACAAAGTTACAACTTTCCGATTCTACTTGTGTTAGGAGAGTTAACGAAATGTCTGTAGACATGCTCCTTTGTACTCTCGATGAAATTCGTGAATGTGACTATTTCAGCCTTGCTCTGGATTCGTCCACAGATATTAGTTCCACCTCTCAGTTGCTTTTATTTGTTAAATATCGTAATAAGATAGGAATTATAAAGGAAGAATTTTCAACTGTAATACCTATGACAGGTCAGACACGGGGAATAGATTTGTTTTAAAGCAGTTAAATCTTTTTTTGACAAATACAAAATTGACCTAAACAAACTTTTATCAGTGTGCACTGACGGTTGTCCCTCAATGCTAGGTTGTTATACAGGATTCACTTCTCTGTTAAAAAAACATTTAAATAGAGACCACTTATTAACATATCATTGCATTTTACATCAAGGAAATCTTCCTGCTAAATTTGACGAAATTTTCAGATCTGTGATGAAGAAAGTAATTAACATTGTTAATTTCATTAGACCACGTGAACTAAATCATAGGCAATTCATAGAATTTCTCAAAAAGCTTAATTCACAGTATGATGATGTTATTTATCACAGTGAAGTCAGGTGGCTGAGTAAAGGAAGAGTTTTGGAACGATTTTTTAATCTTCGCCATGAAATAAAACTCTTTTTAAGTGAACGAGATAAAGAATACCCTGAACTAGACTCTTCTTCATGGTGGTTAAAAGTTGGCTTCCTGGCTGACATAACAGGAATACTGAATGATGTCCAAATTAAAATGCAAGGTACAAATAAACTTATTACTCAGCTCACAAGTGCAATTTTTTCTTTAGAAGAAAAATTAAAAATGTATACAGAAGAACTTAGTAATGATTTCACTAGTTTCCCATGTTTCCAACATCTTATTGAAGAATATTCAGAGGAAGAAATAAACTTGCAACCCTTCATAGAATTGCTCACTGTACTACACCATGATTTCAGCGCGAGATTTAATGATTTTAGAAAGTTTCGAAACCCATTTCGATTAGTTGAAAATCACTGGTCAATAACGACAACAGATGTAACTGGGTTGTCAATTTTTGGTCCTGAGATTAGAAATTTAAAAAATGAACGTATTGATCTCCAGCAGGATTCAGAACTGGAAGGTATTTTTCAAGAGAAACGAAAAACGAATTCAATTTTAGAGTTTTGGAATACAGTTCCAGAAAAACAGTTCGAAAACTTGGTGTCGTGTGCATATAAAATTCTGTGTCTTTTTTGGAACAACGTATGTTTGTGAAATGACTTTCAGTAAGATAAAGTTCATCAAGGGTAAACATAGATCTCGTCTCACCAATGTGAACTTGGAAGATCTGCTACGGATATGTGTGCAAATCAACCAGCTCGTATTGACAAAATTGTGCAGGAGAGTAGCAGAGTTCGACAATCAACTTCACAGCAGTAATCTACACAACTGTAAGTTGCCTTAAAATTATGTACAGTACCATTATAAAAATAATAATAATAATAATAATAATAGTAAATAATATACAGTTAATTATTAACAAAAATTAAATTACAGTAATCAGTAATTGTGTTTTGTCCATAAATGTAAAAAAAAGCTGCGTGTTACCAAGACTGAGAACTGTGAAATTTGGTGCGGCTCTCGAATAGATATGGTTTCTTGTATTTGGCTCTCTTATTATTTCTAGTGAGTACCACTGCTATAGACTCTAACAATGAGAAACAGTTCACGATTTACAATTGAATATGTTAAATTCACACAGTATCTTATATTGTTTGCTACTCAATTGGACCTTGATCGTTCTTAGTGCGGAAATTTAGGCATTGTTTGACTGTATTGATTTTTCCATTGTTGATGTTCAACTTCAAAAACTAAAATACTGTTTAATTTTTAAGAAAAAAATTGGTTTTTGCATTGTGCACTTTATCAATATCCATAAAATACACGTGCAATAAAGTATTGAGTACTTAAACTTTAAGTACTTAATTACCCCGACGCTATTAGAGCATCCGAGGGCTAGGGGGTCCTTCCTTCCTTCCATTTCTTCTTTCCTTTATTTTCTTTTCTTCTCCAGAAAAGCCTGACCAGAGGCTATAAGATGGCAGCCCCATCACTGGTCTTGCCTTCCTTTGGCCAGCAACTAATCGAAGGGACTATTATTATGCTTTCAAGTCTTATACGAGAATTTACCGGAAGGATCAAAGCATGAAAAAGTGTGAAGCATGGACACTAAAAAGAAAACATGAAAGCAGAATAACAGCTTGTGAAATGAGATTCATGCGCAGAACGGCGGGTTACACTAGATGGGATCGGAAAAGAAACACCGATATCTTAAAAGAATTGAAGACTACGCCAATTTTGGAATATATTAAACAGTACAAACTAAACTGGAAACACCATCTTGAAAGAATGAGTTCAAATCGGATCTCCAAGGCTGTTTATAATTATATACCAAGAGGACAAATATCTCTGGGCCGTTCTATGAAACGCTGGAGGGAAAATTTTCTATAGGATCGTAACAGGCCTTGGCTTAATACTTGGAATGAAGAAGAAGAAACTGTAAAATGCGTTTTTCTCAAAAATGTTATAAATTGACCTTGATCGTTATTCCTGTTTTTTATTTACAGTATTCTGCCTAGGGCAGGTCCTTCATTGTAATCATAGCATTTTCATGCAGTTTACTAATGAATTATAAGTGTGGTAGCTTCCCGTTGCTTTCCACACCGTGGATGATAATGATCATGATGATAATGATGATGTTTGGGGACCGTTTGGGCCTAAACGTTTCCCCTGAAATATGCCTTATAGGTGAGAAAACAAAACAAACCCACTCAGGAACCTTGTCCCGACCGGGAAACGAACCCGTGCCCGCTGCGTGACAAGGCAGAACATTACCTCGAGACCACAGCGCTGTACGTTATTCCTGAGTACCATGCATACACACACACACACATATATATATATATATATATATATATATATATATATATACATGCATGGTACTTAGGAATATATATATATATTTTTTTTTGTTCAATGCCACCTATTTGTCATTCGACATTTCAGGTATTCTCTCCTGGCATTGGCGTACTGTAACCCACTTCTGAGGTTGGGGCGTCTGGAAGGCGGGGTTACGCTGCCACGATGATATGATGGGTAATGATGCGCCAGGAGAGACCTTAAACCTAAACTTAATCTAATGAGGTGAATATGATATTGATGATAATGATGGCCAGATGATGTTTCGGGGACGTTTGGCCCTAAAGTATCCTGACATTTGTCTTACAGGTGAGGAAAAACCCCGAAAAACAACCTCACCCAGGAAACTTGTCCCGAGCGGGTATCGAACCCGGGCCCGCTGCGTGACAAGGCAGCACGCTACCTTGAGACCATAGCGGTGGACACTGTGCATATATTATTGACATAATTTTTGTTCCTAAGTTACAATATTAGAAACCACGCGACTGGAAATCAATTGTATTCTGATCCCAATACTAACTGTTAAGTTTATATGAATCTTATTGTAATTCAGTTGCTATGAAACTGTGTCTTACATATAAAATAAATTCTATCGGTTGCAAATACTCTCTAAATTCTGTTTGTTAGAAAATTAAATCACAAGGAATTAAATGGACATATTCTACAGTCTTGAGTTAAAGATTATTTTACAATAATTGAGCTTAAGAAAACAGCTTAATACATATTATTAACTCCACGAACCGACATTGTAAAATCACACAATAAATCAATCTATGCAAACTGTGGACAATGAAATAAAAACAAATTGCAGTAAGGTACGTAAAAACTGGATATTTTCAACTAGAGAAAAAAAGGAATGATAAAAAATCATGAGGAATTAATTGGACAAAGTCAACCCTTTTAAGTTATAAATCATTTATTACAATAACTGAACATACAGTAAGTAATGTCTATTTACTTTATGAATGGAGTGTGTAAATTACTGTAACAAACAAATGAATTTCAACCTGTGGACAATGAAAACAAATTCCTGTAAGCTATATATCAACTAAAAAATCATCAAGGAAAAATTTGTATTCGTATAGCAAAAAAAAAACTAATTAAGATAGAAATATTAAATTAAAAAACAACAAAAACAAATATTTGGCCAAAAATGCATCTCTAAATTATAATTAAAGCAACACATATAAAAACGCAAAGTATAGAAAAGACATCAAGAGAATCACTGAAAAGCAATTGTAATTAATCCAAAAAAATAGTAATTTGGGCAATATTATAAGTCTAATAAGTCATAAAAAATTATCTCCGACTTCATAGGGAGCAGCTAGAACTACAACGATATCCCTGTATGGGGTAATAGGATAAACCGTCCCACAAAGTTTTCCTTGACTCCCGAGTAAAATCTAGAAAAATAACCGGATCTTCCAGTGGGAGAAGAAGACAAAACGTCCCACAAATTTCTCCGACTCCCGAGGGAAATACTCCAAGAAATATCGGGATCCTCCAGTGGGAGAAGAGGAGGAAACGTCCCACAACTCTGCCCCGACTCCCGAGGGCAATACTCGAACAAATATCGGGATCCTCCAGCGGGAGAAGAGGAGAAAACGTCCCACAAATTTCCCCGACTCCCGAGGGAAATACTCCAAGAAATATCGGGATCCTCCAGTGGGAGAAGAGGAGAAAAGTCCCACAAATTTCCCCGACTCCCGAGGGAAATACTCCAAGAAATATCGGGATCCTCCAGTGGGAGAAGAAGAAAAAACGTCCCACAACTCTGCCCCGACTCCCGAGGGCTATACTCGAACAAATATCGGGATCCTCCAGTGGGAGAAGAGGAGAAAACGTCCCACAACTCTCCCCGACTCCCGAGGGCAATACTAGAACAAATATCGGGATCCTCCAGTGGGAGAAGAGGAGAAAACGTCCCACAACTTGCCCCGACTCCCGAGGGCAATACTCGAACAAATATCGGGATCCTCCAGTGGGAGAAGAGGAGAAAACGTCCCACAAATTTGCCCCGACTCCCGAGGGAAATACTCCGAACAAATATCGGGATCCTCCAGTGGGAGAAGAGGAGAAAACGTCCCACAAATCTGCCCCGACTCCCGAGGGAAATACTCCAAGAAATATCGGGATCCTCCAGTGGGAGAAGAGGAGAAAACGTCCCACAAATCTCTTCCCCGACTCCCGAGGGAAATACTCCAAGAAATATCGGGATCCTCCAGTGGGAGAAGAGGAAAAAACGTCCCACAAATCTGCCCCGACTTCCGAGGGCAATACTCGAACAAATATCGGGATCCTCCAGTGGGAGAAGAGGAGAAAAAACGTCCCACAAATTTCCCCGACTCCCGAGGGAAATACTAGAACAAATATCGGGATCCTCCAGTGGGAGAAGAGGAGAAAACGTCCCACAACTTTCCCCGACTCCCGAGGGCAATACTCCAACAAATATCGGGATCCTCCAGTGGGAGAAGAGGAGAAAACGTCCCACAAATTTCCCCGACTCCCGAGGGAAATACTCCAAGAAATATCGGGATTCTCCAGTGGGAGAAGAGGAGAAAACGTCCCACAACTTTGCCCCGACTCCCGAGGGCAATACTCGAACAAATATCGGGATCCTCCAGTGGGAGAAGAGGAGAAAAGTCCCACAACTTTGCCCCTACTCCCGAGGGAAATACTTCCAAGAAATATCGGGATCCTCCAGTGGGAGAAGAGGAGAAAACGTCCCACAAATTTCCCCGACTCCCGAGGGAAATACTCCAAGAAATATCGGGATCCTCCAGTGGGAGAAGAGGAGAAAACGTCCCACAAATTTCCCCGACTCCCGAGGGTAATACTCCAAGAAATATCGGGATCCTCCAGTGGGAGAAGAGGAGAAAACGTCCCACAAATTTCCCCGACTCCCGAGGGAAATACTCCAAGAAATATCGGGATCCTCCAGTGGGAGAAGAGGAAAAAAACGTCCCACAACTCTGCCCCGACTCCCGAGGGCAATACTCGAACAAATATCGGGATCCTCCAGTGGAAGAAGAGGAGAAAACGTCCCACAAATTTCCCCGACTCCCGAGGGAAATACTCCAAGAAATATCGGGATCCTCCAGTGGGAGAAGATGGTGAAAACATCCCACTTCGTTTTCCCGACTCCAGAGAGAAAACGTTGAATAATACTGGGATTCTCCATCGGGAGAGAGGTCATAGCATTATCACAGTATTTTATCCCACACACGACCGTTGTGCCTAAATAATTCTGGATTTCCGTGAACGAGAAGTTATAATTTTGTCAAAAACGCCTTTTCAATAATGTTGATACTTCCATATCAGCAGCACATCTTCTGACTTATTTTCCTAACGTTTTTATGTGTCAACATTATACATATATCTGTGTAACAGTTACATTGAAATCAGTTCATTTCAGTATCACAGTTATCACTATCATTAAGTCCGTGAATAATTTTAAGCAACGTCTTAGTAAAATGTAAAGAGATCTTCTGTAGGTGACTGTTAGTATTGTCTGTACTTAAACTTAACGTTAATAATTGTAAATAGTAACTTGTAAGTAGTTAGATTTAATTATGTAGTTAATGTAGATTGTATAACTTCTTTAATATATGAATATTATAAGATTAATCTGTGTTTCATTTTATGATAAATCCCCACTGTATTTATTACTTTGAGGCAACTGAACGGTTAACGACATGGTGCTACGGGAGTTTATCTGGGTCGATCTTTGTTGGGGAAGAAGTTTTCTTATGGAGTTTCGGACAGTCCAAACCCAACATCATGAGTAGTTTGGATAGCTGCAATAAGTAGCGGCTTCAAGTTGAGAAAACCAGTTGTATAGTCTGGAGAACCGTCATTTTGACCACATATCACATATATACTAGTGTATGATTGTTCACCATAGTAATTAATATATGTGGATATGAGGCCAGCAGCTGGCTTGAAGGGAAAGTACCTTCTATGCCTCTCGCGCCTATAAGTTTAATGAGGAAGGCAAAGAAGGGATAGCTCACTCCCCAGTAGTAACATGGTTGCTGGTTATTAATTCGGTGAACAACTACTGAAGATGTCGGATCATTTAAAAAGCGTATTATTTACCAGAGGTTCCCTCCCAGTCAAATAACACAACACAGGTGAAAAGAAGTGGCAAACATAGTAAAAAAGGAAGAGAATCGACAGCACATTTCTAGCACATATTCCGCGTAAATATTTAACTTCACGGAGTAATATATATGATATCCAATTTATTTTGACTACCCGAAATATATTTGTATTGAAGTGCAAAATGTAAAATTGTTTTGTAGAAAAGTTGTCAAATTATGTGGGGGAAATAATAATTAATGCATTTTCTAGCGTTGTTTGTTAACAAGATACGAATACTGTTTTTATTGGATTTTCATGTTTATAAATATATTTCAGAGTCGTTTTAACATACTACGTTATATAGAGGAACTTCGGGTAATTTGGACCCCTGTTTTGAATTTGTTGTTTTTCTTCATTTAATTAAGGGATTTGAATTTTGTTTAATTACAGTGTTTATCGTTAGTGTTGTAACTATGAAATAGCATTGTTATTATATTCAAGAAAGGTCCACTTTAACCTCCATATTCCGGTAAAATGGACCCCAGAGTCCACCTTAGCTTTTGGTCTATTTTTAAGTTTATTAATTTATACAGACAGGCACACATTATTCTGAAAATATTTATGACTGATCATAATTAAAAAGCGTTATATGTATTTAATGTTTTGAAAGATTATTTTATTTTTCAAAAGCCCCAGGTTTTCTTTCGACATTCCTGGTTTCTCTCCTGGCATGGCGTACTTGTAACCCACTTCTGAGGTTGGGGCGCCTGGAAGGCGGGGTTACGTTGCCCCGATGATATGATGGGTGATGATGATGATAATGGTGCGCCAGGAGAGTCCCTAATCCTAAGCTTAACCTAAGATGAATATGAATGATGATGAATGCGTTGGCCATATGATTTCGGGGACCGTTTGGGCCTTAAAGTTTTCCTGACGTTTGTCTTACAGGTGAGGAAAAACCCCGATAAAAACCTCACCCAGAAAAACTGTCCCAACCGGGGATCGAACCCGGGCCCGCTGCGTGACAAGGCAGCACGCTACCCCGAGACCACAGCGGTTGACGAAAAATTATTGTTGATTATAACATTCACACGTCATTCAACTGCAGAAAGCGACGGTCTTTGGGTTTAGTAAAATTACAAGGATATTAAATAAAATTAAGTAAATGGTTTTTACAGATAGCATCTTCATTGATAAAATATATGTATTCGTGTAAAGTGGATCCACGTCCTTGTGGAGGGTCTACTTTAACCGAATTCCTTTGTTATGTTTAATTATTTTATACAGCCACCATGTCACATAACATCAAACCAAACCCGTCAGTATATTAAAACAGCATCTACATAATGCATTTAGGAGTTTTTTGAACATTTGTAATATTCAATAGCAGAAATTAAGAATTGATGCTTAGCTTGAAAAACTTTTGAAGTGTTCTTCATTTTCATAAATATCACAAATAACCCCTTTTTCGCACAAAGATAAAGGAAACTGGCCTTGAACCCGTCAAAGGAGAAATTAAAATATTTTCTGTTCGAGGGCAGTATCAATAAATTAAAGAATATATTAACAGGGTCTGCTCAAACAGAAGGGTCCACATTACCCGAACTTCCCTACAAGTTATAGAAAACTCCTGTGATACATTGAACATAAGGATCGGTTAAATACCTCTTGAAATTTTTTAACGAATTCATTGAATAAATAAAGGGAAAATATGCATGCTTTTAATATCAACGATACAAATATTCCAGATCCTCGCTGTCATTTTATTCCTTCCACTTCATTAAGGCAGTGTAACCTCTCATCTTGTTTTTCTTATGTCGTGTTGTCTCAGAAGAGGATCTGACATTGCCTATAAAAGACCTAAAGATATCGTAAAAAAGACCAATGATATGAAAGATGACGATGATGGTAATGCTGTGGCTGGAGAGGCATTAAACTAAACTTAATTAATGATAATGACGGTCATATGGTGTTGGAGGACAGTTTGGACCTTAAATTTTCCTGACATTTGTCTTACAGGGGGAGAAAACTCCAATAAAACCACACCCAGGAAACTTGTCCTCACATGAAATTGAACACAGGCCCACTACATAACAAGGTAGCACACTACCTCAAGATCACAGTAGTGGATGTAGCCAAGAAATATAAAATTTCAATTTCTCCTCAGGAGTCCCCATCTAGGGGATATGTGGATGGAGACCACAATGTGCCCCAAGCTGAGCAAAACATTACTTCCCCTTACTTGTGTTTTGCTCCTTTTATCTTTTCTGTATATAGCCTCTCTTGGCTAATTCTTGTTTTTTCGACTCTGATGGTATTAGAGCAGCGGTGCTCATTACGCGGCCCGCGGGCCGCATGCGGCTCTTGAAGATATTTATTAAGGCTCTTGGAATAATTTTACCTTCATTACATTACATTTAAATTTTAAATTCTAAGTATAAAATAATATTATATTTACTGAAATTCTACAAAACTTTGGATATCCCTTTGTCATTCCGAGCAGTACAGTACCGCACGTGTTCAACAATGCAATGCAATGTCCTGGCTAGTGTTATTGGTTTTGAATATGTTTACGTTTGTTTTTAAAACCGTTTAAACTTCTACATTGTCCGAATCTTTCACAATGAAATATTATACAATTTAGTTTCTATGAATAAGCGACTGGATACTGTGTGTTACCTAATCGGTTGAAGTGAAGTGAATTTCAGTGTTTAATAATGGCTGGTGTTTTTTCGAAAGGGAAAAAGAGAAAACGCGAAGATGAAGGAAAAGTTTTTCAAGATACTTGGGAGCATGAATTTTTCTTCATACCTGCTAAAAAGAAGGCAGTGCAATGTGTTTATTTGTCGAGACATAGTTCAAGGTTATAAACGATTTAATCTTAATAGGAATTATAAAACGGTGCATTCATATTTTGAGTGCAAATATCCTAAAGATTAGAAAATTGAGAGCAGAAAAACTAAAAACATTAAAAATGTCAATAGTGTCTGAACGGAAAATGATGTTGGATACCGTAAGTGAAAATAAATTGATAACAAAAGCACCATATGAAGTAGCAGAAATTTTAGCACGCAAAATGAAACCGTTTGCCGATGCAGATATTTTTAAAGGAGTGTTTTCTAATCGTTTGTGACATTATTTTCTAAATTCTCAAATGCAAAACAGATAAAAATTGACATACAAAAGTTACAACTTTCCTATTCTACTTGTGTTAGGAGAGAGAATGAAATGTCTGTAGACATGCTCCTTTGTACTCTCGATGAAATTCGTGAATGTGACTATTTCAGCCTTACTCTGGATTCGTCCACAGATATTAGTTTCACCTCTCAGTTGTTTTTATTTGTTAAATATCGTTATAAGATAGGAATTATAAAGGAAGAATTTTTAACTGTAATACCTATGACAGGTCAGACACGGGGAATAGATTTTCTTGAAGCAGTTAAATATTTTTTTTGACAAATACAAAATTGACCTAAACAAACTTTTATCAGTGTGCACTGACGGTTGTCCTCAATGGTAGGTTGTCATACAGGATTCATTTCTCTGTTAAAAAACATTTAAATAGAGAGCATTTATTAACATACTATTGCATTTTACATCAAGAAAATCTTGTTGCTAAATTTGACGAAACTTTCAGATCTGTGATGAAGAAAGTAATTAACATTGTTAATTTCATTAGATCACGTGAACTAAATCATAGGCAATTCATAGAATTTCTCAAATAGCTTAATTCACAGTATGATGATGTTATTTATCACAGTGAGGTCAGGTGGCTGAGTAAAGGAAGACTTTTGGAACGATTTTTTAATCTTCACCATGAAATAAAACTATTTTTAAGTGAACGAGATAAAGAATACCCTGAACTAGACTCTTCTTCATGGTGGTTAAAACTTGGCTTCCTGGCTGACATATCAGGAATACTGAATGATGTCTAAATTAAAATGCAAGGTACAAATAAATTTATTACTCAGCTCACAAGTGCAATTTTTTCTTTAGAAGAAAAATTAAAAATGTATACAGAAGAACTTAGTAATAATTTCACTAGTTTCCCATGTTTCCAACATCTTATTGAAGAATATTCAGAGGAAGAAATAAACTTGCAACCCTTCATAGAATTGCTCACTGTACTACACCATGATTTCAGCGCGAGATTTAATGATTTTAGAAAGTTTCGAAACCCATTTCGATTAGTTGAAAATCCCTGGTCAATAACGACAACAGATGTAACTGGGTTGTCAATGTTTGGACCTGAGATTAGAAATCTAAAAAATGAACGTATTGATCTCCAGCAGGATTCAGAACTGGAAGGTATTTTTCAAGAGAAACGAAAAACGAATTCAATTTTAGAGTTTTGGAATACAGTTCCAGAAAAACAGTTCGAAAACTTGCTGTCGTGTGCATATAAAATTCTGTGTCTTTTTTGGAACAACGTATGTTTGTGAAATGACTTTCAGTAAGATAAAGTTCATCAAGGGTAAACATAGATCTCGTCTCACCAATGTGAACTTGGAAAACCTGCTGCGGATATGTGTGCAAATCAACCAGCTCGTATTGACAAAATTGTGCAGGCGAGTAGCAGAGTTCGACCATCAACTTCACAGCAGTAATCTACACAACTGTAAGTTGCCTTAAAAGTATGTACAGTACCGTAATAATAATAATATAATAATAATAATAATAATAATAATAATAATAATAATAATAATAATAATATAATAAAATAATATACAGTTAATTATTAACAAAAAATAAATTACAGTAATCGTGTTTTGTCCATAAATGTAAAAAAAAAGCTGCGTGTTAGCAAGACTGAGAACTGTGAAATTTGGTGCGGCTCTCGAACATATATGGTTTCTTATATTTGGCTCTCTTGTAATTTCTAGTGAGTACCACTGGATTATAGGTTCGAGTAAGTTTTCCTCCCAATCAGTATTAAAGGAAGTGTAAGTCGTAAAAAAGAAAATGTTATGTAATGAAGATATGTTATGATCAGTAAGAATAGGGTATGTCTTGATACAAGAAGTATTGCTGGTTCATTATAACTGTAAAAACTGGACAAAGATTCTTAGAATTTCAGCACGTTGATGTCTCTTGTAGACGGTTGCCAACCCGTGGAGCTTGCCAACAAACGTTCGCGTGTGAAAGTCATACTTTCATCAACTGCCCGGAGAAAATATAACTATAAAAATGTTTTTCCTGTCAATATTACGTGAAAACATTTCTTGCTTTCTAGTAATTACCAATAAATATCCGTAGAACAATACATAAATCCTTTAACTCATAATTCATTTTTATTTTCCTCTTTTTTAAATCAATATCCTCTCCTTGAGTACTAAAACCTAATTCCGAATCTTTGATTTCAAAGATTGAAATATTTAATTTAGTCCCTCATTAGTTTAACTATCACTTTTCCATGATATTTAGAAAACGAACTTATAATTATACCTGAACCTAAATTATACGTATGTCAACATGAAGAGGAAATAGATTAGAATATGGAATTTATTGCCTTTTTTCAGAATAAAGAAAATACATATGCATTTACATTGCGCACGGGCCTGCTTGGCCGTACGTGCATTATTTTTCCATGAATAAAAAAATAAAACTAATAATATAAACAAATACCTACAAATACACCTGTATCAAAAAACAATAACAGGCTACATATAAGTAAAATCTATGTCTGCACTAAATCAAAATAATACATATCTACATTCATCCACATTCCGTACATTAATATTAAAAAAAATGCTAGAAAACAAATTAGAAAAAAAAAGCACACACACATACACCCACACATATACACACCGCACGCTCATACCCCCCTCCCCCCGTCCCTGCAGACATTAAGTGCACTATCAGACTATTCAACTTATCAGACCTACTTATTATATAACATGATTAAAGATCGAAAACAAAGACCATATTGAGATTCTTCTTATTGTTAATACATACCTATATCCTTAATCTACAATTTTGTTATATCTCAATTTTCTTACTGTACCCAAAAATTTGCATGTTTTTGATTCACTCTCGATCCGTCCTAAAAGATCCCAACACGCCACTCTCCCTCGATCCGACCTGAGAAATCTCTCCGGCAGCATCTGTAATCTAAGTTGTTCTGTCTCTCTACAGAATGCTATAATATGCTGCCAGTTTTCATGGTCATCGCATAGTGGGCATAGTTTAATGCCTTCCTCATTTGTTAAATTATGGGCCATCCATCCCCCCAAATGAAACCATGCAATAGCACTTTTATCATCCCCATCCAAAGAGTCAATATATTTCTCCCTTCCCCACGAAAGTTTCAGTTCCGTCTGCAGGGTGAGTGATATTTTCTGGCTACACTCTGCTTCTATATACTGTCTGTCTATATCGATTAGTCTCTTCTTAACTGTCCTCCAAACATTTCTATTATTCCGCGTACTCCTCTCCCATACCCAACCCATCCCTATGCCCTTCAATCCCCTTTCTACACCGATTACCCAATCTCCCGAAACACACTGCCTTTTCTGTTCATTGTAACACTCTGCTCTAAGCGAGTCCTGATTCCCGTTTATTATGTCCAACCAATACTTAATAGCCATAATTTTTCCCCTTATTGTGTCCGAAAATGTACCGAATTCCTTCAGTATGCCACAATTTGAAGTCCCCGTTGCTAATCTCATCGCTTTCTTAAGAAACATAGGTTGAATTTTTATCTAGTGTCCCCGTTCGTTCCCAACCCCATAATTCTGAGCCATACAGCATGGTCGCTCTCACAGTCGAAGAATAAACCTGTTCTAGTGTACGCATCGGTATGTTTCGCAATTTTGACATATTATTAAGCATTTCGCTTGTCCGGCACCTAGCTCTCATTGTTGCATTTTCGATGTGTCTCGTCCATTTTCCATTCATTGTCAAAGTCATCCCCAAGTAGACAAAGTTTTTAACATTTTCTAAGTTCTCACCACGGTATGTCCACCTTTCCCTCCCGCTGTATACCGACCCGTTTTTAAAGTCATGGCTTTCGTTTTGCTAACGTTAACAGTAAGTCCCCAAGTCGTACAGTATGTCGATAGTAAATCTAAACCCTTCTGCATGCCATCTATTTTTGTGGAAAAGAGGCATAAGTCATCTGCATACATTAGAACAGGAATACTTCGCTCACCCACCGTTGGAGCATCGATCCCCTCTACTTCCAGCATCAAAGCTACATCGTCTATAAATAAGTTAAATAACAGTGGTGACAATACGCATCCCTGTTTTACAAACCCTTAACTGCCTTTATATTTTCTGAAACTTGGTCCCTCCCATATTTAACACAGAACTCCACTTTTTTATAAATTCCCATTAGCGCCCTAATCATAGTTCCCGATACTCCTAGTTGCCATAATTTCTGCCATAGGGCATTGCGTTCAACAGAGTCAAATGCTTTTTTCAGATCTATGAAAGTACAGTGTAACCTGCCTCGTTTGACACTCAAACATCTGTTAATTGCTGTTCTCAGGACAAATAGATTGTCCGCCGTCCTGAAGCCTTCCCTGAACCCGGCTTGGTATCGTGAAATTTTATTATTTTGATTTATCCAATTTTTTAGCCTGTTATATAGCACTGTGCAATAAATTTTTCCAAACACCGGCAGAAGAAGAGACACCGCGGTAATTGTCCGGATTGTTAACTCCACCCTTACCCTTGTAAATAGGATGCAGTATTGATGTGGACCATTCATCTGGATAGCTTCCTTTTTCATAGATTTTGTTAAAAATACCTACTATGTATCCTGTCCATTTATCAATTTTCAAGGCTTCTTTATAGAACTCGGCTGGTATACCGTCTAGACCAGGAGCTTTTCCATTTTTCATGGATCGAATCGCATCCCTCACCTCTAGTTTTGTTATCTCCGAGTCTAGCATTGGTACGTCTTGACCAACTAATAATAGCCGCGGTCCCTCCCAATTCCCCCCTCCTGTAAACACCCTTTCGAAATGAAGTACCCAAGTTTCTGGCGAAATTTTATTTACTTCTTTACGATATTTAATTTCCCTAATTACTTTCCAGATTTTGGTAACATCCCGTTCCTTCATAGCCTGATTAATTCTCTCCAAGATTTTTCCCTCCCAATTCTCCCTGGTTCTAGCCGTTATCTCTTTATATCGTCTCCTCATCTCTATGTACACCCGCCGATTGAAGTCGCCACCCTCCTTTCTGAACCTCACTAAAGCCCTCTCCGCTCGTCTTTTTCCTTCCCTACATGCATTATCGTACCAGCCTTCATATCGTTTTTGCCCTGATTTTCCTCTAATCTGCATATTTTTCCCCCCTTCCCACATTAGTAATCTTAATTTTTTCACCTCTTCCTCCACATCGCCTAATACCTCCGGTGTCGAAGACTCTAGTTTGTTAAGTAGGCCTAGTTCCTGTGTCTTATCCTCTCTCCAACAGAACCGCCTAACAGTTCTAATGTCTCCCCTCCTTCCCGTATTCAAGCTCCCCACTTCCTTTCCCTCTTCTTCAAATTCTAATTGGATTTCGATAGGATAATACAAGGGAACTGCCAACAATTGCATTCCGAAACCTACCTTGAAATTTCTCCCAGAGAAGCGTTGTGATACACCAATGCCGTGTCGCAACAAAATATAGACTATATGTCGCTTTTAACTGCAATGCACTAAAATTATACATATAATAACAATGTCCCATGATTGTCACTGCCTAAACTAAATTCTGGTGCTAGTCTTGGAATCATTTTGGTATTCATTCTTTTATCGTGGCTATACCATCTTATTTTACTATATTCCATCTCATCTTATATTTTATCAAATTTCAAAATTTCTCTTATTTCAATGCTCTGTATTCTATCCCTTTTGTTTTTTTTTTCAAGCATACTTCTTAAAACCATCAACTTTTTCCTTGAATTTAACGTATATATTTTCTCTATCCCTGTTTCAGTTTCATAAATTATAAAATAAAATAAGTTAAAATATACCTTCTTAGTTAAGATCCCTAGTCCTCAACTTATAAAATATGTATTCTTTATACATGTAGGCCTTTCAGAATATCCGTTCCATCTTCAGCAGGTCCTTCTTCGCTACAATATCTAATATGATGGTTGATGCTGCTGGTCCTAATGTGGTGTTGTGACTAAAGCTTGTTCCTGACGATATCGTATAGTGGGTTGTTTAGTCTGGGAGTGCTTGCATTTATTAAAAGCTTTTTGTATATTTCCTTGATAATTTCCAGGTCTTCCAATATGTTGATTTTTGTTGGATTTCCCTCTTTGTGTACTATTGTAAGGGTGTCTTCTATTGAATATATTCATAGAATTAACTCAATAGTACACAAAGAGGGAAATCCAACAAAAATCAACATATTAGAAGACCTGGAAATTATCAAGGAAATAGACAACAAGCTTTTAATAAATGAAAGCACTCCCAGACTAAACAACCCACTATACGATATCGTCAGGAAGAAGCTTTAGTCACGACAAAACCACATTAGGACCAGCAGCATCAACCATCATATTACATATTGTAGCGAAGAAGGACCTGCTGAAGATGGAACGGATGTTCTGAAAGGCCTACAGGCATAAGGAATACATATTTTATAAGTTGGGGACGACGGATCTTACCTAAGAAGGTATATTTTAACTTATTTTATTTTATGACTTTCCACCTCAACGGTTTTAACAATGAATGTTATTAGTATTGATTCATAAATTAATAAAGGTTTTTTTAACAATTCAACGGTAGATTTCAAACAGATTTTTAATTAAATGATAGTAAGATAGGTGTTATTTCAAAGTTTAGTCTTTCAGGAACCAAATGAAACTGAAGAGACTATATCATAATTATCTCATTATGCTTAAATCCACCGTTTTTTAATCACATATTTTATTATAATGAATCGCTAGGGGTCAACGCATGATTAACAAAAATCCATCCGTCATCATTAAATGTTGATTTAATGTGTCTGCTCCAAACTGCGGATTCCATCATATAGATCTGACAAGCACGAGAGGAAAATTTAGACAAAATGTTGCACAGGCATGCGGAACATGGTGACACGAGATAAAGGTGCAAACACCGTGTTAATAATAATGCACAAGCACACTGGTAACCCTATTGTTCAGGTAAGCTACATATCGCCACCTTATGCTTGGGTACACTAATAGACAAGCATTTAAATGCCGTATATAGTCTGTTCCAGACATTCTCGATCCAAATCTACAGAGGTGAACGGAATATGGACTACTTTGAGAGAGGGAACCATCATTATTTCCGACAACAAATTTAGGCTATATATTTTTATTTTAAATATAAATTTCCATTGAAAATCAGAAGCAAAGAGTCCAATAGATAGGTCAAGAATCAAGTGGGAGAATATCATTCAAGTTTTAGAGAAGTAAATTTTACATAGGAATTATTAGAAAATGTTAGCTCAGGATATGGATGAACTTACATCCGCGCAACCATCAACCTCGAGGCGTGAGTTAGTTATATCTATATGTATTTCCATTAAGACATAGGCGGTTATAGCAGTTGGAAAAAGGGAAACATAAGCAAGAACCTTATTTCACGTTATATAAATTCAAAGTTTTGATTTATCTGCAGAGAGATAAAAATAAATGTATTTATATCCAACAATAATAAAAATAATTTGGTGAAATAATTCAGGAAAATGGAATTGAAACTATAGCCAATAAAAGTAGATGCCAAAAAAATGGAAACAGTATTTCGGCTTACTCACAACACTTATAACAACAAATGCATATCTTTACATACAAAATTACGACACTAAAACACTGTAATTAAACCAGAGTGCCTCTATGGAGCAGAAACATTAATTTTGAACAGAAAAAAATATCGAAAATATAGTGAAAAAATAATGCAAAATTATAAGAAAAGTTTTAGGTCCACAAGTCATAGGTGAAGCATTTAGACTCAGAAGTAAAAATGAAATAAAAATATATACAGACATTCATATTGATATTAGAAAACGAAGGTTAAAATTTTATGGCCATATTAAACGAATGAACTCAAATAGGCTTACAAAACAGATAATGGAATTCTACGAAAAAGAAGTAAAGCTCCAGTGGATACTATGAAGTGGATTGATGAAGTCAAAAAGGACTTAAAATTGGCAGGAATTACTAAAGAAGATATCCCAAACAGAGATATGTTTTAGAACGTGTCACATTCAGTACCGTAAACCAGTTAAGGCGTTTAAAGAGACTATCGTGTATGCGGCCGTCGGTCAGTTAACTCGTTTTAGAGCGGGCGCGAACAAACCGCGTTTATATTCGGCGCCTAAATATAGTGTTGGCTTAGTAAGGCTTTGAGATCATAGATGGCATGTAAATGTACATTTTCTATTCCCGTTTAACACGTTTAACCTTGGTGAATCCCATTTTATTTTTAAAAGAAACAACATATGGAATTCGTTCACCCAGCCTTGCCTCCAAGCTCCAATGCAGTCGTATATGTTTCTCGTTATCGCGTTGTTGTTTGTGCGTGAGTGAAACCATGGCGAAAGAAAAATATCTCACTGAAGAAGAATTAGTGAACATTCTGTATAATGATGATTCAGGTAATGAACTGATTCCTGAATTAGAAGATTCACAAAGTGAAAGTGAAGATGAACTTCCACTTCCTGAAATTGATACGCCGATACCACGTGATGTCAATCACCCAATTTATTTAACCATCAAATCCTACTAAGATATCTCCTTTAGGTATGTACAAAATTTGAATTTTCTAGGACTAATAGTTTGTGAATAATGGTCCATTTTCTGAAGTGCCACGAAAATAGTAGCTGGGGTATTTAAATGGCTGGCCTGTGGGTTTAAATGCCCTGCTCAGTGCCTGGTACTGAATATGTTAGGTGAATAAGTGGCAAGTTGACCAAGAGGACAAATCGAAGAAAAAACTGGAACAACATGGACAGATGACAGAAAACAAGCTCATAGCAAAAGAATGAAAGAAATTTGCGCTCAAAGGAAACGCCTCTAAGTACTTTGCGTAGTCATACAAGGGCTCATTCGCAATAAAAAAAATAATAATATAGTAATAACTTAAATATGTAATGATTTATGTAGGATTAAATTATGGAAGAAGTAACCACTATAATATAGTAAATTCAAAAATATTGTTTCTACTTGTAAATGACAATATTAACGTACAAGTTGAAACAAATGAAGATAATATTAACACTGAGGAAACAACATATAACCTTAATAGTTTAGAGGATAACAGTACAATATATTTATATAAACGAAGATTGGATGGAAAACTACAGGAAACACAAGTGTTTGACACTACATATAATTTATATCAACACGTTAATAGAACTATTCATGCGGCAGCTAAAGAAGCGTCGAACGGAAATTTAAAATGGAACATAAATTATATTATTGGAGAGAAGAAATAAAACAAGAAATTCAAATTAAAAATGAAGTGTACAAAACTGGTTGAATTCAAACAAACTAGAAGATAAAATATAATAGAAGAAAACAAAAGCAAATATTTGGAGAAAAGTTACAGAAAAAAAATGAGACCTGGAAGAAGGCATGTTCTACTGTTGGAGGTGCAATAAGTAGTGAAGCATGGAAAATCGCTGACTTGAAGAAAAATAGCAATGAAAAATAGTTTATAGACTGTATTTCACTTCAAAGATGGGAAGCTTATTTCAATAAACTTTTCAACTGAGCACGGGAAGAATTTTTTTGGTAAACATGACAGAAAAATTAGAAGAACAAATTACTATAGGCTCTGAAATTATAATAGTTATTAGATATTTTTAAAAAATAAGACACGTGGAGTCGGAGGAATTCCGGCGGACTTATTAAATGAGGCATTAGCAAATGTTCGAATTATTAAGAATTCTTTATGGAAGATGTATATATGGAGAAGATATCCCAAATGATTGGAAGATAGGACTAATGTAAGTTATATACAAGAAGAAAAAGAAATACGTATATGAGAATTAAAGAGTAATCACTGTGAAACGCCTTCAACGGAATATTTGGAAAAATATTAAAATAATATGTGGAACAAGACTATAGTAGAGTGGAAAAAGAAAACAGGCAGGTTTCAGAAAAGGTGGATCCCCCATTGATTGCATCTTTAGTTTAAAAGAAACAATATTGAGAAAAATCCACCTTCCAACAACCAATTCACCTACTATTTATTGATTTTGAGAAAGCTTACAACAATGTGAAATTATGGTAAGTTTTAACTAACTAACTAACTCTCTGATACTATCGAACCAGTAGGTTCATGGCCGCGCGGACATAAGCTCTCCATACATTCCTACCCTGAGCTAATGTTTTCCAATCATCATCATCATCATCATCATCACTCCAGGGATTAGGCAATTGCCCGTTCCGACTTCATATTGCATCAGCCCAACGTCTTCTAGGTCTTCCAACATCACGCCTTCCTCTTGCTTGATAATTTCTGGCTAACAATGGATATCTCTCCTTGCTCATTCCATCCATGTGATCAATCCATTTCTGTCTGTAATTCGTGACTTTATCCAATAAAGGCTGTACTTTCAATTCTTCTCTTATATCCTCATTTCTTATTCTATCAAGTCTTGTACATCCTTTTACTTGTCTTAGGAACCGCATCTCTGCCGTCTGTATTCTATCCTTCTGTCTTTTCACTGGAGCCCAAGTTTCACATCCATACAATATTGTGGGAACCGCCATAACATTATACATTTTTATCTTGGTTTCTTTTCTAATTTTATTTTTGAATGTTCTCTGTATTGTTCCACACACCGTCTGAAATTTATTTATTTTGGAGTCAATATCTCTTTCCACATTGTAGCCACATCACAGCCCAAATATCTGAAACTAGACACCTGTTCTATACTTTGATTTTCTAAAATAATTTTGGTTCTCACTGGATCTCTTCCTCTAAAAGCCATGGTCTTCGTTTTCCTTACAGAAATTTTTAGATCGTATAATTTACATATTTCATTTAATGCATGCATTGATTTCTGTAAGTCGTCTTCATTTTTCTGTATTATGATTACATCGTCAGCAAATAAAAGATTATTTATGCACATTTTATTATCCATTCTTATTCCTGGATTTACTAAAACTTTCCATTTATTAAAAATATCGTCTATATATATATTAAACAAAGTGGGTGATAAACTACATCCTTGTCGTAATCCAGTTTTCCAATCATCCCCTGTATAATCTATTTCCCTCAAATCATGGATGATATTATTCTCCCACCTCATTCTTGGTCTACCAACCAGGCGTTTTCCCTCTGGCTTTCCTACAAGAAGCTTCCATCCCCGTCTTTCATTCCCCATACGTGCAACATGTCCTGCCCATCGCAGTCTACGAGACTTAAGTGTTATTATATATGGCTTCCTATAAAGACCATGTAGTTCACTGTTTTTAGTCTTCTCCATTCACCTGTCCATCTCTCTTTGGTCCAAAAATTTTTCCTAAGAACTTTATTCTCAAATACTCGAAAATCTCCTTTTCTCCCTTAAAGTAAGAGTCCATATTTCGCATCCATATAACTGGTAGAATAACAGTTTTATATATTTTCAGTTTAACGTTTTTTGAAAGGAGTCCCTGTCATGCATAATAGCATGCATTTCTAGAATTGAGCCTGTTTAATCTCTTTGTGCATCTCATTCCTATCCTAAAAAAAAAAAAGTAAAGTGATCCCACAACAGGCCCGGAGGTCCTTGGGGTAGTTAGGGGGTTAAGGCTCCCACTTTTTCTAGACAATCGGCACTTTTTTGTCAGCCGGGTTGTCAACCCTGCGTGACGGCCGCCTTTACCCCCAGAACAAGCGTCTGGTACTCATTTCCGTTAGAGGCTGAGTCGACCCCAGGGCCATAGTGCCGCCAGAGGGTTTGGGTCAGTTTAAAAAATCCTGACCCCAACGGGACTTGAACCCTCGACCCTCCGGCTTGTAGCTCAGTGCCTTAACCACTACGCTACGGCGTTGAATTCAGCCACATCCTCAAACATTTTATGATTTTGTTCATTAGCTGCCAATTTCCATTATTAAAGTAGTTCTATGCGTGACCATATATTTAGTTTTATTGATATTTACAAGTTTTACGTGCAATAAATAAAAATATTACCCAGGCAATAAAAAAGTTTGGCTATATGATGAAAATCTACATCTAGAGTAAAAATTGGTAAAACTAATACATTGGAGTTACTAAAGGTATAAGACAAAAATGTTGTTTTATCTCGACCTTATTCCAAACCAAATCTACACTACGTCTTAACACAGTGGAAAATCACATGTTCACCTATGGGAATAAAGGTAGAAGATACAGTTTATTTTTGCAATTTGCTAACCATCAGGTAACGATAGCAGAATTTTCAAAGATTTAGAGTGCATGACAAGAAAATTGAAAAGGAATACGAAAAATGTCGATTGATGAAAATTAATTTTGGACAAAACGAAGTACGTATATGGTAACAGGTTTTAGAAGACGGACATGGGAAAATAAAAGCTTGTGACGAATATGCATATTTGGGGACAAAAATTAGTGCATATGGCATGGTGGCTTAAAATTAACGAGAGGATGATGAATATCAAAATTGAATGGTGCTTTATGGGATCAGAATATACATACAAAAAAAAACGATAACTAGGATAAATCATATTTGAAGAGAAAAATTATACGCTCAGACCGGGACTTGAACCCGGGACCCTTGGTTCTCTAGACCAAGTGCTCTACCAACTGAGCTACCTGAGCAAGTACCGATCTAAACGCAAATCTTTCTCTATATACATTGTAATTCCCATCCACCAAATGCTGTGAAGCCATGGGAATTACAATGTATATAGAGAAAGATTTGCGTTTAGATCGGTACTTGCTCAGGTAGCTCAGTTGGTAGAGCACTTGGTCTAGAGAACCAAGGGTCCCGGGTTCAAGTCCCGGTCTGAGCGTATAATTTGTCTCTTCAAATATGATTTATCCATCATTGAGATGTAAGAAATCAATAATATAACTAGGAGTGTAATGGCAATACGGTGCAGATATATGGGAATTAAAATCTAGAGCAATAGTAAATTAATTCTGCAAAAAATTAATTTTTGGAGACGTTCAGCTAGAATTACTAGAAGAGATAATCATAAGTAATGCCACGAGTGATTTCCAAATTATCGATAAATTCACGACTCACGAAGTGAGGACTGAATTTATCTAGAGAATTTGGAAATCAAGAATGGCATTTGTTTAGGACTATTTAACGAATATAAATTAAGCGTGTTTACTCACAAATCATTATTTAACTATAGTTATTTTAAAATATTTATATATTTAATGTAAACGGCGATGTTTGAAAACAAATGAGAAAAGACGATAGGTTACGCTTCTACTGCTTCATTTGTTTTATCACTGCAACCAGATCATACTATTTATTGCCAAAGGAACGCAATATTGTAAGGAGGAGCTTTCTTTAAATATGGTAATTATAACACTGATAAATATTTGGTGAAACACGACTCTGATTGGTTGTAAAACAGAAATCATTGAAACGTGATTGGTCGTTGACTCCCATTTGGGGCATGAGTTAAATAGTCATAAGTAATGCCACGAGTGATTTCCAATTATCGATAAATTCACGACTCCAGCGAAGTGAGGAGTGAATTTATCTAGAGAATTTGGAAATCAAGAGTGGCATTTGTTAGGACTATTTAACGAATAAAATTAAGCTGTTTACTCACAATCATTATTTTAACTGTAGTTATTTCAAAATATTTATATATTTAATGCAAACGGCGATGTTTGAAAACAATGAGAAACGATAGGTACGCTTCTACTGCTTCTTTTGTTTATCACTGCAACCAGATCATACTATTTATTGCCAAAGGAACGCAATATTGTAAGAATGCTCTCTAGTGGAGAAAAAATGAAACATCAATCTGTATATTAATTCATTTCTGATGTCGTATGATGTAAATATTACAATTATATTTTTCGGATTATTACCTGGGAAAAATACATTTAAGAAAGTCAAACAGTGGTTTCTTTTTTGTGGTGGTATAATAAATTGCTACAAATGTTGACATGTATGCACCTATATATATACAATCTGGTAGCCGTATTTCTTATAGGCTCAGTCACTGCAAATAACGGTCAGACCTGTTCAGAATATTAAAAAGGAGGAGCTTTGTTTAATATATGGCAATTATAACACTGATAAATATTTCGTGAAACACGACTCTGATTGGTTGTAAAACAGAAATCATTGAAACGTGATTGGTCATTGACTCCCATTTGGGGCATGAGTTAAATAGTCAGCGTAATTAAACAAAATATGAATTTTCAAACTTCGATATGCGAATTTCATAAAAATATGTCATGGTAATGTAAAAAAGCATGATGGAAGACAGATTCCCAAGAAGAATACTACAATGGGTGATACTTGGTGGAAGAAGACGACCAAAAATAACGTGATTGGAGGTGTTCTGAGCATCATAATGGAGAAACGATTCGACGATGGAGAATGGAATGATGGACAGATGTGGAGGAGAATGCCATTAGATTAACTGGCGCAGAAAGGTGTTGTGAAACCTGTTAAAGAAAATAAATAAACAATAATAATAATAATAATAATAATAATAATAATAATGATAATAATAATAAAATAATAATAATGAAGTTCGTCAGATACGTTGCACGATATACTCTAAGAGACCACATTCCTAGTGAAACAATAAGGCAAGGACTAAAAAATTTTAATCTAAATGAAAAAAATACAACTATAAACAAAAATGGCATGAACATATTTTAAGAATGGACTCTTCTAGGCTAATAAAACAAGCATTGTTGTACCAACCTCAAGGCTATAAAAATATGGGACGTCCTAGAAGACGATGGGAAGATGAATTCTGAGAGCGTAACAGGCCGAGGGCCTACCATGAAGATAATAATGATGATTATATATAAATGTCCACCGCTGTGGTCTCGAGGTAGCGTGCTGCCTAGTCACGCAGCGGGCCCGGGTTCGATCCCCGGTCGGGGCAGTTTTTTTGGGTGAGGTTTTTATTGGGGTTTTTCCTCACCTGTAGACAAATGTCAGGAAAACATTAAGGCCCAACCGATCCCCGAAATCATATGGCCATCATCATAATCATCCTTATCATTATCATCCACCGGTGTGGAAAGAAACGGGAAGCTACCACACTTACAATTCCCTAGTAAAGCTGCAAGCATAGCATGAAAATGCTATGATTGCAGTGAAGGACCTGCCTTCGAGCAGAATTACTATGGATGGATATTATAAATATCAGTAAACATTTATTCTTCTACAAATAAAACTTTTGAGATCAATATTCCAAATTTTAATTCCTGTTTATGTACCTTCAAGTCACCGCCTCATTTTCATAATTATAATATTGAGTTAGCTACCTTACTATTGAATCTCAAACCTAATGTCAGTGTTTTATTTAATGATGCACTTCATCTGCTTATTACTTCCGTGTCGCAATTCAAATTTGGGCGTGAAAGAGCCGACAAATTTTTTTCTCTTATTTTAGGCATAAATGTACAAAAGAGACTCAAAGATTTTCGTCCTTTCCAAAAGAATCCATATTCCAGAATGTTTACACCCTAAAAATACATATATTTCGACGTAGATAATTGATAAGTACAGTCATTGATACTGGTATCCACGGCACTGAGTATGATACGGAAACAATTCAATTCATATATAGTTAAGTGACGGTTTGTTTGACTAGTTTAAATTAACTGGCGGTTGGAGCCTCTGTCATTCAAGGTAGATTACCAACTGTTTTTAACAGTGCAGCGTCATTTATATTTAAATTCAATACTGCGTGAATCATGGTGTCAACTTCAGTCAGACATGAATCGATAAGGCATGACAGAATTTTCAAGGTCACAATAATGACTCAGCTACGAATACAAACAATTACATCGTAAATGTGACTTACCTGTAATCAGATAAGATTACTTATCATTTACATTCATAAATTAAATTAATTCGCAAACAAACAATTTTACAGTGGAACAATTATTGGAATGTCAATCATCCGAAACGTCAAATGCGATTATCTGATTATTTTGAACTTCATTTTCATGTACCGGGTGCGGCAGCATAACTTCCTTTTTTAAAATGTGCGCCATTTAGTCGGTTGATGCCGTAGCGGAGCGCTAGTGGTCTCGTTCGAGAGGGGGACTATAAAGTTTTGTCCTGACACAGTTCAGTCGCCATCATGCGTTGGAACAGTGAGGAGCGTGCGTTTGCCATTGAGGCCTACTTTTCGACGGATGTTCTGTGATCGCAACCCGGCGCGCCTTTCGGAATCGCTTTAAATTAGCCCCGTTGGCCCCTGTCCCGGACCGGAAATCAATTGTTACGTGGGTCACTACGTTCAGACAAACTGCAAGTGCGACAAGACGAAGAACTGGAGTCCCTCGGCCGATTAGATCACCTGAGAACATTGAGGTAGTGAGAGCTTCAATGTTGCGATCACCACGGCGTTCTGCGCGCAAACATGCGTCTGCCCTTGGACTTTCCGATCGTTCTGTAAGGAGAATACTTCATGATGATCTTCATTTCCATCCATACAAGATGGCAATTGTGCAGGAACTTTCTGAACGTGACTTCAATTCTCGGAGGAACGCGTGTGGAGGTTCTTCTGGAAGTCGTTCCTGAGGACGCTATGTTTTTTTGTGATGAAGCCCATTTTCATTTGTGTGGATCCGTCAACAAACAAAACATGCGCTACTGGGCTGACACCAATCCTCGACAATTGCATCAAAGGCCTTTGCATTCACCTAAAGTCACAGTGTGGTGTGAATTTCCTCAAGTGGAATTATTGGTCCCTGGTTCTTTGAGGAAAATGAAGTCACAGTGACAGTGAATTCGGACCGGTATGTAAACATGTTACAGGATTTTTTTTCCCACGGCTAGATGAGTTGGACTTAGGGGACACTTGGTTCCAACAAGACGGTGCAACGGCACACACTTCAAGAGCATCGATGACTGTTTTGAGGGAACACTTCCAGAGCGCCTTATCTCAATTAGGGGCGATTTGAAGTGGCCGGCCCGCTCTCCCGATTTGACCCCTTGTGATTTTTTTTCTATGGGGTTATTTGAAATCCCGTGTTTATATGTGAACCGTCCAAGGACCCTACAAGATTTGAAGACCAACATCCAGGAAGAAATTGCCAACATAACGCCTGCTATGCTGGCAGGAGTCATGACAAACGCCAGAAATCGGTTTACTCAGTGTATGGAGAATGGGGGACGTCACCTACCTGATTTGATCTTCAAAACTGAGTAAAACAAAACTTTATGTATGTGCCTATATTATAAAAAACGAATAAAAATTTTCTGATTCATACAATGCATTTTATTAAGTTTTAAAAAAAGGAAGTTATGCTGCCGCACCCTGTAGATACTGCGGCTCCGTGGCGCAAGCGGTTACACGCTCGCATCTCACCGCTGCGCTGGGGGCCCGATTTAGCGTCTCTGTCACTCCATATGGGTTTCGTGGTGGATGAAACGTATCTGGATACATTTTTCTAGGGTTTCTCACGTTTTCCTTATCACAAATTTCATTCCACTATTTATGCACACTCAATCCCGCGCCATAGTTGAGTGGTTAAAGCAAGAGGCCTTGGCATAGAGCTACGGGACTTGCGCTGGTTCGAGTCTCCATGGGAGAACAAATTTTCTCATGGAATTTCAACCAGTATGGGACCGATGCCCACCCAGCATCGCGAGGCATTTGGGTAGCTACAATAAATACCGGCTCCAAGTAGAGAATACTAATTATAATGGCTGGGGGAATAGTCATGCTGACCACATGTCAACCCTAATAGGCTGTTTACCTATTTGATTAGCATATATGGATGTAAGTCCGAAGCCTGGTGGTAGGCCAAGGGCCTTCTAGGCCTGTCGCGCCATGGAGTTAAATCTATTCACACTTCATTTCATCTGCACCTGTGATAGTGTGTCAGGCGTGATCGGCCCGCATCCTCATTATTCACAGGCCTTCATCGCATCTCATCCCTCGACCAGGCCCTGTGTGTCGGACACGAGTTGAGGAGGAGGTTTTATATACTCGGACCAACGGATCTGTGCCCCTATAGCGCCGTCATCGATCTTAGAAAAGTACATGTCAATACTCACACCACTTCACCGCACTCCCCTCCCACTACGTCAAACAACAGCAATCGAGTAGGGTGTTGCCAAACTTCCCCCAGTGCCATGGCTCTTGAATATTAAATAATGCAAGGTTGGAGTCAATTTGACAACACTGAAGTGCAAGAGCAAAAGAGTGATAGAAGAGAGAGAGATATAGAAATGCAGGGAAGGAAATTATTTGCCGGTGCAGAAAAGGAAGGAGACTTTAGTTCGCATATTTAACGGGGGCACAGATCCATTGGACAGGCAATACAGCTATAAACACATACTTATTGTATCATACATTAACAAAGGTATCAGTTTACAGTATCAATAATACTAAAATATTAGATTTTAACCGAGCATAAAATTATTATTTTAAAAGGATATTTTGGACACTTCTTTCTCGTCATCAAAAATCGAAGATTTCCTTTTCAATGATTACTTCTGCAGTAAGATACGATGCTATTTTTGTATACATTAAAAGCTCCGTATTCAAGGTTCAGTTATTCGCAGGTTAAAAAATGCGACACTGTTCCCATATTCGCGGATCTAGGAAGATTGGGTATCCTTTATTAACTCATCGGACTTTTTTTTTTTTTACTGCAGGCATGTGCCGAGACGACTTTTAGAAAGAGTGATTCAAACCAAATTGACAAATATCAAAGTAAAACAAACCTTATTGTCAATAAGCCTAAAGTTCGTTGTTAAAATCCGCCGTCGTATTTCGCGTGCCGCTATGTCCGTTGATAAATGCCGCCCTCGCTACGATCGGTGTTTTATTGTTTCAACTTGTTATTCAATAATTCTGATTGAATAACACGTGGTCTCTTCTGCATTCTTCCCAATTTATCATGTCGATAAAAGGAAAAAAAAAAAGGTCCGAAGAAAAAAAAGAGAGAGAGAGAGAGAGAGAGAGAGAAAAGAGATAGAGAGAGCAGGTATATATATATATATATATATAGAGAGAGAGAGAGAGAGAGAGAGAAGAGAGAGATAGAGAGAGAGAGAGTGAAAAGAGATAGAGGAGACAGATATATAGACAGATATTATATAATATATATATATATATATATATATATATATATAGAGAGAGAGAGAGAGAGAGACAGAGAGAATAGTGTTGGCGCTTAAAGTAAAAGAGATACGATTGACCGTTTTTATGCGTTGGCGATGTCGTTTGCATATATATGATGCTGTTTCAATGTAACGAATCAACTGTACGATTCATCAAGAAATCCGAAGACAAAATAAGGAATTCTATCGCTAATTTCACAGCTGAATATGAAATTGAATTGAAAGACCTTTTAAAAACGGCAAAACAGGGAAAATTTACAAGTTCTTTAAGCCCTTGAGTACACCAGATAATAATTATTAATAGAAATTGATCAAAATCTCTCATTAAACTGACTTTATGTTGACTATTTAACTCATGCCCCAAATGGGAGTCAATGACCAATCACGTTTCAATGATTTCTGTTTTACAACCAATCTGAGTCGTGTTTCACGAAATATTTATCAGTGTTATAATTACCATATATTAAACAAAGCTCCTCCTTTTTAATATTCTGAACAGGTCTGACCGTTATTTTGCAGTGACTGAGCCTATAAGAAATACGGCTACCAGATTGTATATATAGTGCATACATGTCAACATTTGTAGCAATTTATTATACCACCAAAAAAAGAAACCACTGTTTGACTTTCTTAAATGTATTTTTTCCCAGGTAATAATCCAGAAAAATATAATTGTAATATTTACATCATACGAATCAGAAATGAATTAATATACAGATTGATGTTTCATTTTTTCTCCACTAGAGAGCATTCTTACAATATTGCGTTCCTTTGGCAATAAATAGTATGATCTGGTTGCAGTGATAAACAAAAGAAGCAGTAGAAGCGTACCTATCGTTTCTCATTTGTTTTCAAACATCGCCGTTTGCATTAAATATATAAATATTTTGAAATAACTACAGTTAAATATGATTTGTGAGTAAACAGCTTAATTTTATTCGTTAAATAGTCCTAACAAATGCCACTCTTGATTTCCAAATTCTCTAGATAAATTCACTCCTCACTTCGTGAGTCGTGAATTTATCGATAATTTGGAAATCACTCGTGGCATTACTTATGATAATTTTTATTATATTTTGGAACCTTGATCTCTTATATACAAATACAAATTACCATTCCACAATCACGGTTTCTGTATTCGCGGCATATTTACGGAACACATCCCCGCGAATAAGGGATAAGGAGCTTTTACTGTAAAGCATTTTTAATTCATTTAACGGTAGAAGTCTTTATAATGCATATTATCCATTCATAGGATAATCAACGTGTTACATCGATTAAATAAAACTTGATTCTTAATTAATCGACCTGGTGTACTTTATGGTCAATGCTCCAAACATCCAATATCGTTTCATAACATGCTGTTTGCATACGTGTCACGAACGTTTAATAGCTACACAGAAATGATAATATAATTCCTTCCATCCATCCATAGTAATTCTGCCCGAAGGCAGGTCTTTCATTGCAATCATAGCATATTCATCCTATGCTTTGCAGCTTTATTAGGGAATTATAGGCGTGGTAGCTTCCCGTTGCTTTCCACACAGACGAAGGATGATGATGATGATGATAAGATGAATACGAATGATGATTGCGATGGCCATATGATTTCGGGGACCGTTTGGGTCGTAAAGTTTTCCTGACATTTGTCTTATAGGTGAGGAAAAACCCCGATAAAAACCTCGGCTAGTAAAACTGTCCCGAGCGGAGATCGAACCCGGGCCCGCTGCGTGACAAGGCAGCACGCTACCTCGAGACCACAGCGGTGGACATAATATAATTAATCATATATATTAAACAGAAAGAATACATAAGCTTATCCTCTGCTTAGAACCAGTTGTTCTAACTCCGCTATTTTTTTAATAACTATTTGTTTAGTAACCATGATGTATAACTCCTCACCCAAGCATAAAACTGTACATTTGTGGTCTGAAAATGTTAAAACTATATCCTTAAATAAGTGGTATAATTATGAATTGGGTATATCAAAACTTAATTAAGTTCCCAAAAAAACCTGATATTAAGCCGGCCAATATTTTGTAAGAGATAATTCTGTTGGTAATTTTTTTCAATGCCACATTTCTGGTATTCTCTCCTGACACTGGTGGAACTGTAATCCACATCTGAGGCTGGGATTCCTAAAGACAGAGTTACGTTATCCCGATATGGTTCATGATAAATGAGCACCAAGAGAGTCCTTATACGTAAACTTAGTCAAAATCCCAGACCATTGGAGGGCCATAGATTTAATTTTCACTAAAGAAAAAATTCGTATGTCCTGTCCGGGAACCGAACCAGAAACCTCATAAATCGTAGTCAGAAGGACTGAACACAAGACCATGATGTTGGTTCGGTGGGTAAATATTAAAATTTAATACGAACAAATGTAATTCCTGATCTACCAGGCATCTCTAAAGGCATTAATTTTAACCACTAACTACAACTTCTACTGCATTAATAATGTAATATGCATTACCTATAAATAACAAATGAATGTTTAATCAACCCTGAAGGGATCATCTGTTATTAATAGGTAACAAATCTGAATTCATAGGCGAACATGATAACTCTTCCGAATGAATTTAAACGGTCGTTAACATTGCATTGCGGCGATAATATATTAATAAAGTAGGATTGTTCATTTACTGAGCAAGATGAGAGCTTTGTAAGTTGGTAAATCCTTTTGCACTCATTACTGAAATAAAATTCTACCCTGACTTCTCAGCCATTAGACTGCGTATATCCACTTTTACTGATTCCAGTTTTAAAAAAATAAAGTTTTCCATTGCTACTCATGTGTTTTTGTATTTAAATTTTGTTCAATCTAGTGTACACTGCAAGAAACACGTTTATCATTCCCTTGTCCATGGCAAGCTGACGGGAAGTTAATTTAATATTGACTATTTAACACTTGCCCCAAATGGTAGTCAATGACCAATCACGTTTCAATGAACTTGTTTACAATCAATCACAGTCGTGTTTCACCTAGCTCTTTATCGATTTCTCTTTATCAGTTCCTCCTTTTGTGATAAAGAAACCTCCTCCTTTTTAATATTCTGAACAGGTCAGAGCATTATTTTTCTTCAACAAATACATTGAATACAGCAAATAATTAACAGATTTCTTGATTTTACCGAGTTGTTTACTAGAAAAATAAATTAATAACCTATAATGTTGATTATGATACACAGTTTGGTGTGTTTCATTATTTCTCCATTAGGGTGCATTCTTACAATATTGCGACCTTATTTGTCAATAAATAATATGATCAAGTTGCAGTGAATACACATAACCTCACATTTCTGATTTTACAAACATCGCCGTTTACATTACATATATAAATACTGTAAAATACCGGTAACTATATTTAAATAATGAATTTTGAGTAAAAAGCTTAATTTTATTCGTTAAATAGTCCTAACAAATGCCACTCTTGATTTCCAAATCCTCTAGATAAATTGGAAATCACTCCTGGCATTATTTATGATAAATACTAATTAATATATAGTGGACAATGTAAAGTAAATTAAAGTAACAAAATTCGCTATATAAAACATTAAAAAAATAACAAAAAAAATCACAAAAGTGAGGGAAGGGGGTTTTGCACAGAACAGGACAAAAATGTCTACAGGAGGAAAGATTGCCAGCACTCTCAATTTCAGGCAACATATCACTCTTTGATTTCTTTCAGAAAGCTCTAATTTGTCTTGCCTAATATATAACAGTTATGCGCTATAAAAGAAAGAGCACCGTTTTATCCCCTTTCTGTTCAATTTTTTTGTACCTTCCTCCCTTCCTTTTCATGAAAATTGCACCAAAAAACCCAATGCTGCTAATAACATACCGCTATTTATTTTGATTACAAGTATTCTTTTCGATGGTGAAGACCATCTGATTCGTTTCTTTCAAATACTTAGGGTCGGTTTCACCAACACAGGTAACTGTATTACGCCAGTTTAAGCTATGCATTATACACGGGGAAAACTGGCGTAATACAGTTACCTCTGTTGGTGAAATTTATCCTTAATGACATTTCAAATTGGTGTATCTTTTACCATTCCCTCGTGAAATGCGGTATCAACATACAAAAAAACTGAAAAGTCCGTATACAATTTTATTTTATTTTATCTAGGTTTATATTTCTCCTGTCCCGCACCGTAGCCGAGTAGTTAAAGCAAGACGTCTTGGGGCAAAGCTACGGAACTTGCGCTGGTTCGAGTCTCCATGAGGAAGAAATTTTCTCATGGAATTTTGGCCAGTATGGGACCGGTGCCCATCCATCATCGTGAGGAATTTGGGTAGCTAAAAAAGTAGCGGCTCCAGATTGAGAAAACCAGCTATAACGGTTATCAGCACGTGTGGATATGAGGTCAGCAGTAGGAAGGTAGGCCAAAGGCTTTATATACCTGTCGCGCCATTGAGTTTTTAAGTTTATTTAATTTCTCCGAAAAAATAATTTATGAATATATCCATCCATCCATAGTAATTCTGTCCGACGGCAGGTCTTTCGCTGCAATCATAGCATTTCGATGCCATGATTTGCAGCTATACTAGGGAATTATATGTGGTATTACCCGTTTAAGGAGTAAGCGCAGTTGTTGACGGAGGGCACTGCAGTCGTGTTTATGCAGGAATAGAGCACGTGACACTGCTATATATATGAGTGCAAAGGGGAATGGGACGTGGGACGCTGACAGTGTACACTGTCTTATATGACGTCACGTGTAGCAACAAACATAGCTTCGTAATTCTTCCGCCTGCAGAGATATTTTGAATGACTAATAGCTCCCCGTTGCTTTCATTAAAATATATGTTTTAATTTTTTGATTTTGTATGCAACACATCCAAATATATTTGCCATAACATCTGTATGACTAATGAATCAAGTGCACCACTGATCTAATGATTTCCATGCTCCCTAGGTTTACCGATTCAAACCAGATTGGCGTCGACGAAGGGTGAAAGTAGGTTCACGGCCTTAATTTTACATATATGTTACACTCTAAGACTCTATAACGAAATTATACAAGACAATGGCAGTGCCTATTATTACTTATGTATCCGAAACATGGACAGTGACAACACAGCAATCTGCCAGGATACAAGCTGCTGAAATGAGATTCCTCAGACCAATAGCAGGATATCAAAGAACAGACAAAAAACATAACACAGAAATAAGACAACAACTAAAAATAGAGGAATTAAACTCAACAATAGAGAAATACAGAACAAACTGGAAAGAACACTTGGCACGGATGACTGAAAATAGAATACCAAAAGCAGCATACAACTATTCACCACGAGGAAAAAGTAGTTTGGGAAGACCAAGGAAAAGATGGAAAGAGCAGCAATTTGGAGCCGGAACAGGCTAGTAAATAAGCCTAAACCGTGAAGAAGAAGAAGTTACACTCCACGTGGAGTTGACATGACACCTATTATTGGCAATAAGTTCATGTCTTGAAACCAGCTTGGTAACAAACTATCGCTACACACTATAATAATTACAATCAAAGAACATTTGTTTAAGTTGTACACTAAATGAGTAATCTTGAATAATATATTTTGTGGTTGAATGGGAGCAGAGGTCGGGCAACCTACTAGGAGTACGTGGGCGGAGTTCATTCATAAAGCAAGCAGCAGATGCAATGCCAAGTACATAACCATCAGCCATCTGTCAGACTGCTCCTGTATCCAGTTTCATCTTCCGGACCGCAGCGTGCCAAAGGCATGACTCTCCATCTTTTACTGGAGTTCCATTTCTCAACCCTTTTTAAGCACAAGTTTATATACCTTAAAATGGGTACAAACGAGCCCGCTATCTCTTTTTACAAGAATTAAACATCATATGCACATCACCATAAATTCTCGCACCCTAATGCAATTCTGATAAATTACAATTCAAATTCTCATGGGCGCTAGAAGTACAGTACCTAAAAAAATATACATTCCTGAAGCAACTAGGAACTAGCAAAGATCTCATAGCACAAGTAGTAACAACCATGCTGAAGGGCTCTATTTTCTTCTCGAGAACCCATCCACGTGTAAAGTGAAGTAAAGCGACCCCACTACAGGCCTCAGGAGGACCTTGGGGTAGTAGGATGTTAAGGCTCCCACTTTTTCTAGACAATCGACACTTGATGTCAGCCGGGTTATCAACCCTGCGTGATGGCCGCATTTACCCCCAGAACAAGCGTCTTGTTCTCATTTCCAGAGGCTGAGTCGACCCCAGGGCCATAGTGCTGCCAGAAAGTTTGGGTCGGTTTAAAAATCCTAACCCCACAGGGACTCGAACCCTCGACCTCCGGCTTGTACAGCAGTGCCTTAACCACTACGCTACGGCGTGCTGGCAATTTCCAAATGTTTATATTTGGCTTTCCCCTCACTTAGAATTACCATTTCAACCACACTGTAGTTGTGTATTGTTTTATACATATTTGATCTTTTGTCTCTATATAACATTTTTTTTTAGTTTTATTTCTGTTTGTCAAGTATATTTTGGTATTTCTGAGAGACCCTATATGGGTGCGGTTATTAAAATAAATCGTAAGCTTTTGTTGAGAGGATGAAAAATGAAAATACGGATCTCTTAAAAAATTCAAAATGCGTTCTGTAAGAGATCCAATGAGGAACAAAGTTGGTTGTACAGTCCACAGATGAAGTGTATGAAAGCAGGATGTATTTAACACTCAGCACATTATATCATGTCCTCTACCACCCTTTCTTATTTTGAATACACTGTGTTTTGATACACCACACAAATTAGAAACAATATATATTAAATACTTCAGTTCTCCTGATCTCGATTCCTCATCACACATCTTAAAACCAACTCACTGGCACTATCTAACCCTTAGGTTAAAATGGCTGCGCGGAGATAAGCTATCCCGAGCTAGTGCTCTCCCACAGAGTACCAGAGAAGAAAGTAGGCAAGTTGCGCGTACATGCCACAGGCGGCGCTAGTGTAATACAACTAACGACACCTAAATTTTTTCGGTTCTTTTTTTGGTACTAATATGAAATTCAGCACCGCCTGGTGGTAAAATTATGAATTATAATTATATAACGCCATCTGGTGAATAATCATGGAATTTAACTTTTATAGGATTAATAATAACGTATTAACGTATTAATTAATCTTAAATTGTGGAATTATGTATACCCAGTCTCTCAGACCTACAGATTTTCTTTAATTTTAACAGAAAGGAAGAATGGAATAAATAAAACATGTTAATTTATTTTCGTTTATTAAAATTTTAAAACGTGCATTATGAGCTCTTTTAATAAATATGTACAATTGACCTCCCCCCTTATTCTCACATACATATTTTATACAATATTTATTAAATAACCTTAGCCATGTCGTACATCTGAAGTCCATTATAAAGTCACATTTTTAAAATGTTTATTAGAAATGGCTGTACACTAACATCACTCTTCCTAACCTAACAAATCTTAGAATTTTATCACTTCTAATAGGTTTATCTTTGAAAATAGATTCACATTAAAAATGTAAACAAGCTTGAATTTACTTACAGATTAGAGTAAAATAAAATCTAAGTAATGATTTTAACTTTCGATAATTTACAGTACCGTCTACATAGAACGAAAGGATAGCAGTTAAAAATTTAAATTTACAAAATGGCTAACTTCCCATAATCCCGAATGAACACCGTTAAACACGCCTTGAACGACGCCGTGTGCCTTGCATTTGTTTTATTTAGTTACATATTCTGTTACTACGAAACAGCGCTACCATTGTAGTTTGCTCATTGTAGTTCATCGTAAACGACCGAAATTTTTTAGATGTCACTGTACTCAGTTTCCCCTCTATTCGAAGTTTCTCTATGGTGCTCTCCAATCATCCCCTGTATAATCTACTTACTTCAAATCATGCTTAATGCTATTCTGCCACCTCATTCTTGGCCTATCTACTGGACGCTTTCCATCTGGGTTTCTTACAAGAATCCATGTCCTTCTTGCATTCGCCATTCGTGCCACATGCCCTGCATTTATGAAGATCTAGTTTCATAGCCTTTTGTTGCAAAACACAGAATCTCTGATAGGACTGATGACGTTTACATTATTCTTTATTAAAGTTTTGGAGCTATAAGTGTGCGTATACTTACTTCATGAGCCAGTGCAACAAATGGTATATAATATTATTTTTAATGGCACTTAGCCGGTTGATGCATAACGCCGTCCAACGAATGTATAATGCAATTTTATTGTTATCTATTGTGTTTATTTATAACATTACTATTAAATAGACATTAATTTATTAAAACGGACTGTCAACAGCACGTGCCGGATTGCTTATCCGTGCGCTCCATATTTGTAAATAACATTGTCTGTATCTTACTTTTTAGTATAATGACGTCCTACTACTACTAACTCACTGACAATACTGAACCTGGAGATTCATGCTTGCGTGGACATAATCTCTCCATACAACCTTATCCTCAACTAATGATTTTCCATCATTTGGGGCACGCCGTAGCGTAGTGGTTAAGGCACTGCGCTACAAGCCGGAAGGTCGAGGGTTCAAGTCCCGGTGGGGTCAGGATTTTTAAACTGACCCAAACCTTGACTCAGCCTCTAACGGAAATGAGTACCAGACGCTTGTTCTGGGGTAAAGGCGGCCGTCACGCAGGGCTGACAACCCGGCTAATATCAAGTGCCGATTGTCTAGAAATATTGGGAGCCTTAACCTCCCACTACCCAAGGGTCTCCTGAGGCCTGTAGTGGGAATACTTTACTTTACTTACTTTTACCTGTAAAATTTGCGTTGTAAAATTCTCCTTCCTCAAATATAGGTTAATGTTATTAATACAAGCAAAAATATAACGAACTGTATGTTTGTGTAATTAAAACAATTATTTTGTTTAACTATATTTACAGATAAA
>JASPKZ010002250.1:0-22916 GCA_030220185.1 Diploptera punctata | reverse complement strand
TATAACATTTTAATAAATTATAATATTATAATACTCACATAAATCTTTCAGGTGAGACTAAACAATGGTTTTATCCACAGTTTTTTGGTACAAACAAAAAAATAATAAAAAAACACAGTTCACATATATAATTAAAAACAGGGAATTACACAACAAATTGCTTTGAAGGATTCAGAGAACCGGCACATACCTAACAACACAATGAAATATACACAAGAGAAAGGGTCTTCCGGAAAAAAAAAAAAAAAACTCAGAGCTGAAGGGGGCTTTAGAATTAGTTAGTGTGATAAATTTTAAAGCAATTTTCGAAGGGCATTAAACAGCTTGACAGTCGGGACACCAGTAAGTTGACTCTTTTCTCGTTCCATGTTTAATGCAAACAACACACCTTTTTGTGCGTTTAGACTTATTCCTGTTGGGGGAATTTATCCAAAAAATGTCTTTAGTAAACAATCGGGTACATTAGTATGCTCGTGTGCCTGTCCAGGAACTTTCCTTTCGATACATGAACCATGTTGAGCTGAGAGACCTCAACTAAAATCGACCCCTAAATTTAAATTATCGTTCTTTTCGTTTCCAAGATTTGCTTGTGATAAACTTGCATTTAGTATGCATATGTTTAAAAGTCTTTTTTTTAAACATTCATGGACCATTTATCATTTTTTCTTCTCGATCAGGTAACCTTGTATAATTGATCTTTCAACTCCACGCATACCCCCCCCATGATGAATTGTAGTCGCATATCATCGCCGGTTTCACCTTATCGTTGCCTCTTTTGTTTACCAATTTGGTTTCGTCAGTATGGTATGAGATAACATTGTAACATCTTTTTGTCACTCCATTCATCAACTGTAACGACCGGAATGTTGTGAAATAAGTTCACCCTCTTTCAATTTTTCTCATGTTACTGTCTTAGGCCGTGTTTCCTAATTTAGTCGAAGAGTCCCAACACAGTCAGTTTAAAATATTTTTCTTTCATTGCCAATGACGGAGATTATAAAAGTTGTTCATCCACCATGTATACCCTTTTCCTAGCAATGTTTCCAAAGTTGAATACAATACCATGTTTTTTTATTCGCTACACCTGACGTCAAAGTAGAAATCCATTTGTGTCCTTGCCTGTATAAACAAGGAAGGACCACAATACCAGTAGTCGATCACAGAGTTCAAAGTTTTTTATCCGATTTGATGATTTAGCGTAGATTTGAAGAATGAGACGCCCTTTCCAATAATGTATGGATTCGTCGATTGAAATCTTTTTTTGGTATGTACATGTTGAAATTTATTGTGAGGTACTGTACTCCGGGATAAATCGAATAATTTTTGGGCCGTATAGTGTTAATTGTATGTCATTGTTTTAAATGAAGAATTTTGCAAATGATTCAAATCTGTCCAAGGACCTAACAGAACCAAATATTGCATGGCTATTGTCGAATTTTGTAAATAAGAGCGAAAAGTGGTTTCTGTACATTCCCATCATAAATAGTGCTAAAGTAACGTCATTTCGTCAAGTGTCACGGGGTCCATCTCTCACCTGGTTCGAAAGAGAAAGCATACCCCGAATTCAGTACTGTTCTGCATACGTTAGTCTCTGTAACAATCATGCTGACAAGTTCAAGAGTGAAGAAAAGTTTGATTCTTCTACGACACTACTAACATTCTTGCAACACTTTGTGGGTCGAACACATTAGTGAATTTTCACGTTTTGGGACATATTCCACATGGATTCCATGTAAATATTTCAACCCTTTCTGCTGACCTGCTATAGATTTTCATCTGAATCACATTCCAAATCGATTGCACTTCCGTTTCTGCCACTGTACGTCACTTATTCAGATCGTCATCAGAATCAAAACACTGTCTTCTGAAGCACTAAAACGAGAATTTAAAAGATTCTCATCTCGGAACTCGATAAACTTTCGCCATTTCTTTATATACGCTAGACAAGATCACCAACACCTAAACCAGAATGAAACATGGATTTTCTCCTTGAAAAAAATAACAAAAAAAAGAGTTCAACTGACCTTTGTGGTCAATAAACATTCCGGTTTGTTCTGAAGTTTACAGCTAAAAAGAGGGCATCACACAAATCTTTTATGGGTTATAAATGTAAGAAGTGTCAGGAGGCCATAGAATAACTATCAAACTACAAGTTTTTTTAAAATGTTCCTTAATGAATTCACGAATAATATACACCCTATAAAACATTGAGTCTCTATATATAATTCATACACGGGAAATAGTTAACGAAAAAATAAGATAATAATAACAGTTTATAGCTTGCGTGCAGATTGCGTAATGTCACGTCTTCCTTCCGCATTTGGTGAAGATTTCACCCCGCGTACACTCACGTATCACGCTGACGGGGTAACATCGAATACAATTCGCACAATGTCACATTCGCTCATCAGCGATCATGACTTCATCTCATCCATATTAACTCGATACAAATTCGCATCAAATTGTCACATTTCTTCATATCGTCATGACTCATCTCATCTCATTAACTAATAATACGGATCCTTTTGCTCAAATTTTTCAACAAAATAGCCGTGTTATACAACACAGGACGTGCCGCTTCGGCCCGACTTCTACAAATTAAATTCTGTAAATATAATCACAATATCCTCACGCTTATAGTTCACCACCGCCCACTCGGCTTTCAATTAAGGGCATTAGTCCTATGTTTAACGCTGTCTGATGTTGTTTTTAGACAAAATAATCGCAATCATCATGCTCTATTCGATTCAGATGTTGTACAAGTTTCTTCAATTACTTATGTATTAAATAACAATGACAATGGCCTATTGGGCTCATTTTTACTTTTATGGATTAAGTAATACTGCAGCTTTCTGCTCGAGCGATTGGTTAAACATTTAAAATCTGTCATTCTCTCGTTAAGTTCAACAATCCAATTTATTAATCACCTCATCTTATCTGAAAGTGGACATGCTGTGTTCTATATTCACACTAGTTCATTTAATTCTATACATCCATCAATATGGGGTATTATCACGATTATATCTAAATCGATATTTCACTTAGTTTTTTTTTCGCAGTTCTTGTGCCCTTTCTCTCGCGATTGCGTTTTAATCGGCCTATTTCATCACTTATATTGATTACATTATTTTTTTTTTCATTTATACTTTTCTTTATTTCCTAATCTCAGCTAGTATGGTCGAATCGCGTGAAAACTGTTCATGCTTTAAGTATATTTATCAGGTCTTTTTTTTTTTGTTTGGGGTTATGTGAGCTATATTTTTACCTTTTTGTATTTATATCAAAATTCGTCGGTATATAACTACTTCCTTACCTGGGTACTGCATTATTTTCAGCGTTACAGGACATTTTTCTCGTACCCAAATCACGGTAGTGTCTTCCTGTGCACCACAAACAATATAGTACAATGCAAGACATAATACATAGTAATATATCCATTCCGTTGTCATTCTACGTGTAAATCTCTCTCCCTCCCTTTTTTTTTTCGAGTGTCACCTTCATTTTCGTTCTGTTTCTACCTTAATACTTTCGTGTCTAATTTCACAGTCTGTTACTCGCAAAGGGCTCCTGTACTATTATTATATACATATTTGCGATATTTACGCCCACAAGCAACAACTCTGACACACGGTGGTAATTTATCGGGTCTTTACAGCCTCATCTTTTCTTATATCACATATATACTAGACTTTGTCAAAATTTTTCAATGATTCTTTTTGTCATCTGGTAGTATGCGCCTACGGAATTACTAGCGATCCTCTGGGTTCCATAGATCTCTGTACGTGCATATGTTTTGTGATAGCCGTCGTCCATGAACATCTCCGACGCGTGATTCATTTTCTGGGTCCATCCTTTTTGACATACATATTATCTTCTCTGTGGAACACTTATTTCATCATTAGTTTGGCAGTTTGGTTATTCACTTTCTTGCACTATATCAATGCTAGGGTTTTAACTCTATCAGTTTTCTCAATCAATTCTGCGGCGTTATCCTGCTCTGCAATTTTCTGAGCTACTTGGGGCTTTAGTTTTTCTGTTCGTGGGGCTGGCTTTTGTACAAATATACACATATAATTTCCCCTTTTTTCCGAGTTTCTAGCACTGACAGGCCCATTCTTGTCTACTCGTTCTATGTTCCCTTTTATTCCTCTGTTTTTCTCTCGTAGATTCGAGTTTTGTAATATTGTTTTCTCCTTATGCCGTCCTGCTTTGTTTCTGTTTTCTCTTATGTCTTTAGGTCGTTTTTTGTTCGTTTTTTTTACCTTTATTTCTACACATGCTGCGATTCATTTATTTTTCGCTTCTAATCTCTCTCTATTTTTTTTTTCATCTCATCCCTTATTGTTTCCAATTCTTGTTTTCTTTCTACCCTTAATTTTCAATTATTTCTTCGTGTCGTTTTCATGAACATTCTAAAACTGTTAATATCGGTATTTTGTCTTACTCTGCTGTTCTCTATACTCACTGTTCAGGTTCCTTGTCTTACTTGTTCTTTCCCTGTCATATTCTCCTTGTGTCCTGCTCTGAGTTGCCTCTACCCTCTCATTCTCCTTCTCCCTTCCTACAATTTCGTTCTCTCCTTCAATCATTTGCCCACTACGCCCTTCTCCCTGTCATATTCGTCTTTCTTATTCCATTTTTTTATCTATATTAGCTTGCCCTTTTCTATTCCTACTTCTTAAGTAACATAAATACACAGATATATTTTTTCCGTTAAATCACTGTAATATTTTGATTTCTTATATATGTAAAAAGTAAAAAAAAATTGCTTAATCTGCTTTGTGTCACTTACTGCTTCCTTCCTTCAGTTGCTGTCTTCTCGTTCCGCATCCAGGGTTGTTCTGCTTGTTGCCATCATCTTCTCTGTCCTGGTTTGCCTTCGTGGTCGTGAGACTTAGTCGTTCTGGCCGTTGATTCTATTCGTGTATTACTTACTTTACGACCTATTCTGCCGACGTTTAGGGATGCCAATATGGTAGACGGGTTTATTGTTGGGCAAGAGGTAAAGATTGGATTTAGTGACACTAGGAATACTGAGGATTTTCCGTGTGTGAGAACTAGGTTGCTCAGGTTGGTTATCGGTAAGTTGATGGTCTTATCTCGGGATTCCACGAGGACTTCGTCGGGCGGAATTAATGTGCAAAGATGTTTGGTAAAAGTAGTTTTATTCTTAACTTTTATACACTGCAAGTAATCGTGCTATACGAAGTGAATTTATTTCACTTTAGAAGAAGTGTCTTTGAGAAGTGGATTTGATATAATTTTGTACGAGCAAGTTACTTTTTTCGTTTCGTAATACGAGAAGTGACGAGGAGAAGCCTCTCTCGCCTATAGGAAATTAGTTACTCCCACTACCTCGATCTGTGGACCTAAGGTCAGTGCTTAGGCACATATAACGAAACATATAATTGTTTAATGCGCCCTCCTATTTTGATCCCGGGGGTGTTACAAATTTATTATTGCGATTTACGCCTTCAGAGGTTGGACCTTTTTTCTCCGTGCTGGCTTCACGTACAGTCGGGTCACCAACCTTTAGCTAGGTTGGGTTTTTTTTTCTTAGGCTTGGGTTTTTTCCTAGGCTTCCGACGCTAGAACTTGCCATATTCCCACACTTTTTTTGCTAACGTAGTTTGTGTCAGGTAAAACCCCCCTTGTACATTTACTTGTTACATTTAGCTATGGGTTATGGTTATCACGATAATCAGTTAACTGGAGGCTCTAGAAGATATTTCTACTCATCTGTCGAGCAAAGGATTTTGTCATTAGTAAGTTATTATCATGTGTCAGCGCTTCCGTCTTCAAAAAGAAAGGGTTTACATTACCTGAGTTGTCAGTCCTCTTTAATAACTAATACTTTAAGTACATTGATGCTGACTTCTTTGGATCATTTTATGGTGACCTTTGCTCCTACATAATCAGGTTCTACTCGCTTTCCTGATCAATTGAAATAAATATGACCTAAGTCCAGTAACTGGCTTCATTAAATGATATTATAATTTTATCTGCTTATTATTGCCGATAGGGATTTATTTAGATTTTACACAGGAGGCTGTGTGACTAACTTGCCACAATCTCCAGCATTACATAGAGTATATATTTATTATAAGTTCAATTTTTTTAAAATTTTCGTTTCCATGTTAATTGACGATCCATAGTAATGTCAGAACTCGCGTCAGGTGCACAAACATCGCCACTAGCGATCGTGTTTTGTTAATTTTCAACACTGTAGGGTACCTTGGTTGAACCAGACGCCGTTGAGATAACTGTATAAAATTGAAATATGAAGCAGTGTATACGTAATTATTAGCAGTTATAATATTAATAACCATTAATAATCAGTTATATAATCATTAAACCGTTTTAATTATTTTATAAGTCTTCCAACTTTAAAACTACCAAACTATGTCATAGAATTTATTTTTACTTATTCTGCTAGATATGTGTTGATACAACAGAATTTGGTTTTTTTTATATTCTTGGTTTTAAATTTAATAGCGGTTGCTTATAACGGATCATCGAAATATTAATAGATAGTGATTTCTCCTTCTAACACATTAATTTATATTATATTTTCATCTCAGGGATAGCGGATCTCTGCCGTAATCCACCCACATAATCGAATTTAAAACTTGAAAAAAATCATATTCTGATAGCAATAGTGAATATAATCATAGGAAGTATATAATTGATTTATTTCCCAAAAAAAAAAGTAGAGGACATGTGGATTCCGAAAAGGCCGATCGTGTTCTCGACGCTATTTGTTATAAACCACCTAATTGGAATGGAAAGAATTAATATCCCCCTATATATATTTTTTTAGATTGAAAGGGCTAGGATAGAGTCAAACGGGGACATAATGGGAATATTGGAAGCTACATCCTAAATCTTCCTTATAACAGTTAAGAAAGTTTGTATGAACCCCATTTATTAAAGTAACGTTAGATTAGGGAAATAACAGATCAATTGAAATTACCCAGTTTAACGAGGGATGTGGACTGTCTCATTACTGTTTATTTATATCTAAATAAAATTGTCCAGGAGTTGGAAGAAAACTGAACCCCTAGAGTAAAAAATGTAGAGGAAGATCAATACAAACAATAATTTCCCGTGATTTCAGTATTTAGCGGGAATGAGATGATTTGCAAGTAGTGTTTAAATTGCAGAATAACCTAGAAAAATACAACATGTAATGTCTGAAATTAAACCGTAATCCTGGCAATCCTGGAGGAACTTTCGAGAGAAAAAAATAATAAATTATAACCCATAGAACAAGTACACACTTTATTTTTAGGTATTACTGCTATCCCTTTTCATAATCAAAAATGTGGACCAATTTAGAAAAATTAACAGATTAATGGGTATAATTAGGAGAAATTTTGGAACAAATGAGGAAAGAAATCAATTGAGATTTCATAATGCATAGCCATACCTGCTCTACCATAGGAAGTGAATGCTGGACACTTCGAGCAAAGATAATCCGCATTAATGTTCACAAGAGGATTCCCCGATCACTACTGAGAACACTAGGCATAGATGAAAGTGATGAGATAAGGATGTTGGGATGTATGGAATGTTTGAATATGTACAAAATCAGATATGTGGTTCAAACGCCCCAGAGGATGTCAATCCCGTTTACCAAAGATGATTTTGCCACCTCAACTCTAACGGCAAAGAGACTCGGAAGACCCTTCAACTGATGGAAAGATCAATTTTGTAGTCTCAGAACGGGATCATCACCCAATACGGATTCGGAAAGAAGGAAGAGAAGTAGAAGAAAAAATCTGAATAATTAATGTGGAGTTGAGTTACTTTCGCCAAGAATGGCATTGTACAACTTAAACTTTTTTAAGTTCAAACGAAAGAGACAACCGGGAGCGCCAGATATCCATTATTTTGGTCATACCTCTCACTTTCTCACCTAACTTATTGTCATTATCGAACCGTGGTACCTAGACTCGGGACATCACTATCCTGAGATTTTTCCAATCATTCCCTGTAATTCTACTCCTTAGTATCATGTTAAATTACTCCTACATCATTCTTGGCCTTCCTTTGTTTGGAGTTTTCATGGCCCTCTTCCATTCTCATTGTTCCATGACCTGTCACCGAGTCTACGAGACTTACGTAAAAAAACGAAGTCGTTTTAACCACTATTACTTATTAGCACTCGCCCCGTATTTTTACGGCGCGTGTATATACGCTCCAACATCCTATTCTGATAATGTTTCCATCATCCCTGTAATAACTTACTCAAATCATGATAAGTATTATTCTCACCGCTCATTTCTTGGTCTACCGAATGGCCGTGTTTCACTCTGGTTTTCTATACCAGCTTCAATGCCTCACTTTCTTTCCGCATTTGGTACCACGTGTCTCTGCGCATCGCAGTCTACGAGCCCTGAACTGTCCTTATTATATCTCCGGATTCCTACAATATAGATCATGTAGTTCACTGTTTATGTAGTCTTTCTGCATTCGACCCCGTCTGTTCATCTCTCTTTTGGTCCTAAAATTTTCCTAAGAACTTTATGTTGGAACAGTAACAGATTATCAATATATTATTATTATTATTACTATTATTGTTATAATTATTATTATTAGTATTATTTTATTATTATATTATTATTATTATTATTTAAATAAGAATAACTGATGGAAGAAGAATCGTTGGTATGTTGAACTCAGTACTTTGGAATAGAAATGTAATATAACGACGAAGAAAACTACATTTCAAGTTCTGTTACAAAGCATTTTATTATATGGGTCGAAACCTGGACAGTGAGTAGAAAATGAGCCAACCAGCTGTTCATCAGTAGAAATGGTATTTTGGAGGCGATGTAACAAGAATTTCAAGAATCGATAAGGTCAGTAACACCACAATAAGGAAAATTATGCAAGTTAGAGAAAACCTATTAGGAAAAATAGAAGAAAAACGTGTTGAAATGGTATGGACAGCTCATAGGAATGGAAGAAGAGAGAATACCATAGAAGATCATTAATTGGAAAGCTAATGGAAGAAGTGAAAGAGGCGGGCCTAGAGAACGATGGATGGATGGAGTGAAGAGAAGTATGGAAGCTATAGAGATCTGAGGGAAGAAGATGCTTTAGACAAGAAACCTTTGGCGACAAATCACTTTGGGTTGAAGGAGAAACACTGTATTGTGGAATATTCCTAAATAAAAAATGTTATATATTATATATTATTATATTATATAAATTTACAATTTATTTATTATTAATATTATATATTTATACTATTATTATATTATGTTATTTTAATTTACAATTTATTTATTAATAACATTATAATAAAATAAATATTGAAATTATAGATTTTATAAATGTTGCAGTAAAATTGTATGTTAGGTTATCGTTTATATATTGTAATGTTTGATAAAATGGCTAATTAACGTGCGAACCCTGTTTACAAAACATGGTCTGATAAATACAGTAGATGTGGCAACAAATGTACTTCTCATTCTGCGTCTCCGCAAAATTCAACAAGTAGCGCAATGGCCCGTGTAATATTTCAATCGAATTTACTTATTGTATTATTTTTAATATTTACACGAAAACTGTCAAAGCTGCATAAAAAATAAACATTTTCATACAATTTTGAAAAATGAAGTTTTTCAAAAATAATATTAAAACATCTGCGAGCAATTACATAGAGTATATATTTTATTATAAACTTCAAAGTTTTTAAATATTTCGTTTCCATGTTAATTGACGAACCATTAGTAATGTCAGAAATCGCGTCAAGGAGACACAAACATCGCCACTTAGCGATCGTGTTTTGTTAATTTGCAACAGTGTAGGCGTACATTGAATGAGCCAAACGCCTGTCGAGAATAAATGTTGTAATTTGGAAAATATGAAGATGTGTATAATAAAAATAAAAATAATAATAATAATAATAATAATAATAATAATAATAATAATAATAATATTACTTTATTTATTCTGGCAGAGTTAAGGCCATAAGGCCCTCTCTTCCACTCAACCAGCACAAATACAAATAAATATTTGACAAATATAGATATACACTATACTAATTATAAACAGTTAAAGATACATTAATGTAGCAATGTAAATGTCATGTACAAACAACATTTTATAGGGTAATAACAATAATGATACGATAATAATAATAATCTATCTATCTATCTATCTATCTATCTATCTTCGGGTTTTTACAGCTGCTGCCATCTTCCCGTGCCAAACCTCCAAAGCCTACGGTCTTGGGCATCTTCGATGCTTAGCCCTCTAGCTTGCATTACTGTCTTCATGTTTTCCTTCCATGTTAACCTTGGCCTTCCTCTTTACTTCTTTCTGTTCGGATGCCATTCATATAGTTGCTTCGGGCATCGCTCATCTTCCATTCTTAAAACATGTCCTAACCACTTTAATTCCTTCTCCTCAATTCTTTCAATTATGCTTTCTTCTGCTTCCATTATATTTCTAATTTCCTTATTTTCTAATTTAGACTTTCTGGCACTTCTTCGTAAATAATCCATTTCTAGAGCTATTAGTCTATTCTTGTAGTACTTATTGATTGTCCATACCTCACTTCCGTACATTGCAACAGACTCCACCAATGGTTTACCAAATATATTTTTTTGTGTCTTTCCAAATATGCTTATCCCACCATATGGAATTTAATGATGATATTATTTTGCTACTCAATTCAATTCTATGTTTTATGTTTTCTTTGCCTATACCTTCGATGTTATCCATAATCATTCCCAAATATTTAGTTTGTTTCACTTGCTTTATTTGGATTCCTTCTTCCAATATTAAATTTTCTCTTTCATTGCTATTTATTGCCAGATATTCTGTTTTTTGTAAATTTACTGTGAGACCCCATGATTCATATGTTTTTCAACCTTTTTATCATGAATTCCATATCAAATTTGTCTTGCGCTAAAACCAGTTGATCATTGGCAAACTGTAATGTCAGCAAACATATGTTGCCTATTGGGATCCCCATACCTTCGCAGCTTTGTTTCCACTTCATTAATATAAATTCTACATAAATATTAAATAAAATTGGTGATAGACTGCACCCTTGTTCCAATCCCTTGGGGTTTTTATAGGATTAGACATTATATTTCCAATTTTAACATAAGCGAAGTTATTCTTTATAGATTTGTTTAATAATTTATATTAGGTTTCTGTCAATATATTATTTCTCCAATACTTCCCATAATTTGTTTCTCGGAATTGAGTCATAAGCTTTCTCTAAATCTATCATTGTCAAATGGGTTTCTTCTCCAACTGCTGTCCGTTTTTCAATTAACTGTTGTATTGCAAATATATTGTCAACACATGACCTTCCTGGTCTGAATCCATTTTGATCTTCTTCCTAATTTGTCTTTAATATCTTTTTTGTAACTTTGTTTTTAATAACTTCGTAAATATTCTATATAATGTGTTATTTATACTTAGTCCTCTGTAGTTTTTTGGCGTCTCTTTATAATAATAATAATAATAATAATAATAATAATAATAATAATAAATAATAATAAAAATAATAATATTATTAATATTAATAATAATAATTATAATAATAATAATAATAATTATATAATAATAATAATTATTATTATTATTATAATAATAATAAATAAATATGATTCATTATACGAGAAAACACCAATTAATATATGTTCCTTACACTGGATTATAATGAAGTCGAGTTTTAGAGCAAATATAAATTTAGATTTCTTTTAAAAGATGCCAATGTCCGGCAGCCCCTTATTTCTTGTGGTAGGGAATTCCAGTTGCGAGAAGTGGAGATGGTATATGACATGGAGTGATGTGATGTCCTATGTTGCGGTATATTTAGCAAGATACTATTGTTGTGATCTTTTGTTTAAGTTATGGTTTGAGGATAGATACTGGAAACGGGATGATACATAATTGGGAATCGAGGTATGTAGGATCTAAAAATCATCCATAATTTTTCACACTGTAGAATAACTTATATTTAGTTTTAAAATATTTAAATATTTTTTTATATAAAAAAATAAATAAAAATAATCTCCAAATTATTTTTATTACATAAGGATTACTTTTCCGGTTATAAAGTGCCTCTGGTATATTTTATTTCACTTAGATATATATATATAAGGGTAAAATAAAATATATCACTTTCCCCAACTTTTCCTTGTACCCTTCATTTAAACATGATAACTTATGTAATTGAATATTTACCTGACAGAGGAAGGTCTGTACATACATTTCCACGGTATATACAGATGGATGAAACACTTCTGCATTCAGTCTGTGAAATATTAACTTATTTTAAAATTTAATTTGAAGATATTTTCTATTTTCTCACTTAGTGACGTCGCCTCGTTACGATACAGTTATTACATCAACATTATTGTTATCGCTTAGTAAAAAAAGGACATTTTTACAATCATTTTTTACACGATAATGCGTTCTGTCGTACTTACAGGAATGGTGACCATGATGGAAAGTTCAGTTTCCTATATTTCGGGGATGCCAAACTACAGGCTAAATAACTAAATAATTATACTGTAATATTACAAATTACCATCCAAGGGCGGGAAGTAAAACCACTGCCCTCTATGTATACTACGTAGAATGTATATACAAAAAAATATCCAAAAGGTAGTGTGAATATACATTATACCAAACAAATCACTGCATTTTAAATGAACTGAGATTTGTTTGAAACAATATAGAACAATAAATTCACACTTGTCCCCATTTTGCGCTTGATTGGTGTCACGGCCTGCTGTACTCTCAACTAAATTATTTTCCGCATTTACTAAATGTACATTGGTCAGGCTGCTAACGTCATTCAGTTGTTTATAATAAACGTAAATATTTCCAACAAAGAAGTTATTATTTTACTATTATTTATAATTTTCAAGACACCATCGTGCAAGAGAGTATGTACAACACATGTTTGTGAAGTGTTTTACAGAATCTCGTAAATTAAAACCTTGCTGTCACTCGGTTTTTAATAATTTCCTCGCTTCTGTAAAAACCACTTCCCAACTTCGCACAGTAATTTAGTATTGCGAAATGTATCTGCTTTTAATAATATTATTTGTTGAACGTAGGGAAAAAGCTCCATATCGATTTAGATATCAAATCACAACAAGTTTCCTCAAGTTTAAATAATCGTAAGCACAGTTTTATTTTTTTAAAAGTCACATTACGTTACAATTTCTGTTAACATGACATTGAGAATGCAACATGCATACGATTAGAGCATTTTCTTATTGTTTCCTTCTTCTTAGACGTGAAATCGATCTTGCTAGACTAGAGCTTATCATGTTCGCTTCTGGTTTTAAAGTTCACGGGAACAAACCCTGCCGGCGTTTATGGATTTTAAGAACGTAACAATTGTAAGTGTATGTACATTCAGAAAGGACTAGAAACCCGTGTCCCCTGTCTGGACTTAGGGCACGTAACATAACACGAAGCTTGTAAGAAGAGGTCTTGTTGGTCCTTTCTCCACTAGATTATAATTGCGACACTAATTAGTTTACCTTTCAAAGAGTTTCGTTGATTATTAATTATGACGTAACACTGATTGAACGTATTGATTTGTTTAAACTTTTCTCCCGTGTGAGAGTCGCCTTTTCTACGGCTAAAGTGTTCCTCCCACCCGTTGATCTCTCTTCCACCATTTCTAACGCTAAAAGTTAAAATTTCTCTTCCAACATTGATGCTATTTGATATTCTCTTCCGAATTCCTTCTTTGTGTGGTTTCTCGCCAAGATTTTCCAATCAAGGACGAGCTAACTATAACTATGTAACTATACAATTGGTAGTTTAGTTTCTGGGGACTTGAAAAACACAAACACCCCCACCAGCATCGTCACGGAATTCCTGTTGGGTGCAAATATTTCTTATGAACTAAATAACTCACTACATAAAAGTGTTTCGCATACATATAACTCGGAGAATGATCATGTTAGGGCATATAGATTTTTACTTTAAGGTACTTTTTGTGACGTTAGAGATAACAAGAGTCCCTGTGATGACAATAGGATGCATTTACAGAATTTAGCCATTGTTAATTTATTTCTTCAAATCATTCCTGTTTGTAATTATTGTCCCTATGTATTTGAATCGGCCACTTCTTCAAAATTTCAAACATTTCTATTAACTATTCATCTTACAATGTTGGTATTTCTAGTATGATCCTACATTTTAGGCCTAGGTGTTTCAGTGAGGCAATACTGTAACAGTATTTTGTTTTTAATATGCTTCTGTTTATATTTCTGATTTCTTCTCTTTATAATCTTTAATTTCCGTAGCTCCATTAAGACTGGGGAATTTCTTTTGAAGTGATTTTCTTTTTCAGTTTTACATTCAGTGGCGTTGCTTCGTAACCTTATAGTATTACGTTACAATTGTTGTAATCGCTGTGCAACAAATCCCATTTTATACAGAAGTTTCATTAAGTTCACATTTTGAATAATCTCTTCTTCCTCTTCTTCATAATTTGTAGGATTTTTATCCTGTTTATTTCCAAAATCACTCCTCGGAAGAAGACGTATTTGATGTACAGCATTCGCTGTCTATCCATCTCATGGCTGGTCTTCCTCTTGTTCTTCTCCCCTAAATCAGTGCATCTTCTTTAGCTATTTTTGCACGTCGGTTGTCTTCCATTCATTCTGTATGCCGTTTTCAATATTTTCGTCTAATTTTAAATACATATTAGGTCTAATTTATAGCGGGGAAACCCCTATATTGATTTAAATTCCAAATTGCATCTAGTTTTCTGGTGTAATCTCCACTTTAAATATTCATAAGCACATGTTTATCTTCAAAGAAGTGGCAATTGTTTAAATATTTGATATAAGTGCAAAGTTTTGTCTATTAATTTGATATTACTTTAGTTGTACATGTTGTTGGAACACAAAACAATACGATTGCATAAATATGTGTGGATAAGCATCAGTTATTAAATGAGCACGTGACTTTCAAGTTAGGTTACACACTTGTGACAAGGGCGGTCAAGGTGACTGGTATCGCCCCCCCCCCATCATTCCACACATGAACTTCTTATTAAAGAGTCGTTCATAAGATTACACCACAATAAGTACTGTAACCACGTTAAGCTTCTAGCTAATGTGGTCCATGGTTTGAGTCCGACACAATTACGTGAATTGGCTTACGAGTTTATAGAGGAAAACGGAATCAAACTTAATTTAGCTATTAAAAGAAAACTGGTGGCAAATATTAGCTGCATGGAGTTTTATATAAAAATCCATTTATATTTTTTAGGAATCCCTAGGCTATTAGTATTAATAGGTTTCTGAGTTTCTCTTAGAGTAAAGTTTCCCATTTCTTCGAAAACTTGAGAACTGGCCAATATGCATTGTCAGTTATATTTATATGCAATGTGCATAAACTGGATATCGTCAAAACTTCCACGTCCCTTATTGCAATAAAAGATGCCAGAACTTGTGAGCTATGTTACTAATTGGAAACGCGGGAAAATGTTGGTTATTTGTGCCATGAGTGCTTCTGGCAGTTTCATTCTCCCGATGTAGGTATTCCAACGAAATATTTTGTTCCCTCTGTTAAAGAAAGATGTACCGCATTCTGCGAGATACGAATATTCAAAGACAGGATGGACAAGTGAACATCTTCATGATCTGCTTCCAGCATTTCACTCTCTGTGCAAAATGTTAGAAAAATAATCCTGTTCTTATGTTCGATATTCCCAGCAGTCACTGGATTCTACCGAGTAACGTGTTGTGCAATGTAATGGTTTTGTTAACTTATTTAAATTATCTTTTGTTAAACATTAAGCAGCAGTGTAACTTGCTGAATATATTAAGCAGCAGTAATTGTTATATAATAACCTCAAGCAGTGTCCAACGTAGGGTCGGGATGAGGGATGAGATGAAGCCTCTATATTTATAGAAGCCTGTAAACGCCAAATGTGCTGGTCGATCACGTCTGACGCTACGTTACGGGGACGAATGAACGAAATGTATGACATGAGTTTGGAGTAATCCTGAATTGAAATTTGTGGCAGGGAAAAAACGGTAGAAACTTTCAAAGATCTAATTACTAATGAAAATGATTATATTAAAATACGGAAATACCAAATAATTCCACATCCTGAAGTTTATTAATAAAATAATCAATAGACGGAAGAACATAATTGACTTGGAAATGTTTATATAATTAATAATGTTGAAAACTAAGAATGAATCGGGATGAAACACGATGCCTTGGCGCGGAGCTACGGAACGTGCGTTAGTTTGATTCTCTACGAGAAAAAATTTTCTTATGCAATTTTCCCAGTTAGGGACCGATGGCCAGTCAGCATCATGAGGAATTCTAAAATACAGCGGCAGTTACAAATAGTATAGGATCGGCACATGTTATCCATATACTGTCTAGATTATCGACTTCTCTGAAAAAATATAATACGCCTAAGTGGTTAGACAATTGCAGGCCTCTCGTGCCAAGAAGTTTTTTCATGGGTTAAAGAACGAAGAAGTTTAATAAAACAGTATAACAGAATATCAAGTGAAATGATATAAAATAGAATATTTCTAATTTGAGAGTAAAATTTGTTATCATTTCAATTAACATGCCTTATATACATCATAATAACGTGCATTTAAACGTAGGTTATAGAGATAAGTTAAAATGTATTTAATATTTACCTGATAGAGGAAGCGTTGTCTGTAAATCTCAGCTACACAGGTTAAACAGTTTTGAATCCAATCTGTAAAATGTTAATATTTTATTAATATCATTTAAAACCGTAATTTTCTATTTCATATTCAATGACGTTGCTTGGTAACGTTACGGTTATTGTATCATTCGTGTTGTCAACAAGACGCATTTCGTCCAATTTTTTTATGAAATCAATGTTCTTTTAATAAATGTGCTAATTGTGTTTTGGGGAAAAATCCCATCATAAATTTAAATGGTTATTATATATATAGTTTTGATTCGGTGGGCTAGTGGTTACGCTCTTTGCCTCTGGTTCTGGGAGTCGCGGGTTCAAACCCGGCCGGAGTCAATGGATTTTTTTAGAACAGAAAATTCCAGAAACAAATCCTCCGGGAGGGACTTTAAGCTATGGGTCCCTAGTCCGAAGATTTTTCAGACTCATAAAAGATCCTTAAGCCTGAATAAAGAAGCCTCTAAGCAAAATTTACCGACCTCAACATCCTAGTAATACCTTAGTTACCTGTTAGATGTCTCATTGGGTCGGCGTGTAGACCGCATGCCATCCATGACACATATGAGCAAATAAGGTAACTAACAATTAACTTGGACCGGTAACTGCTTACAAAGGAGAGGCTGTGGCTCAACAATGCGCTACGTCATTATACACAGATTATACATAGTTTTCTCCTTTTAAATATTCATAATGGCAAATGTAACTTTATAAAAGTGACATTGTTGTAATATTAGATAATAATTTGACAAAAGACATGTAATACGCATACAATTAGAGCACATTTTTCTTCTCTTTCCCCCCCCCCACCCATCATAGGTGCTGTAACCGATACTGGTGGAATTGTGGTTAACATACTTTCTCCTGGATTTAAAAATGCATGACTTCAAACACGAGCAGATATTGTGAATTTTCAGGGCATAAAAATCCTTAGACTGGGTTCCTTCAGAAACGAACTAAATAATTTGGTTCCCCGTCTAGATTTACGACACGTAAAATAACCTCAAGCTTGAAAAACGAGACTTTAGAGCATTTTTGGTCCTCTATCGCTCGGATTTGAATTGCGATGCTTATGATCTTGGCTTTTAAGAAATAAGTTTATCGTAAAATGGAAATAATATCATAACACTGATTTTATGATTTGGTCTTCTCAACTCTGTTTTTCCCGACTATACAAAACATTTGTCTATCTTTTGTAGGAAATGTTTACGGAGACTGGCCTAACTACCAATCCCCCAACTTGGAGAATCACTAAGTACTTGTTTAGGATTTTGTTCTGTAGAAATAACACCTTCTCTATGGCTAACATGTTTCTCCTACAAGTTATCTCTGTTTCCACCATTTCTGATATTGGAAATACAAACTTAACCTCCGCCGTGATTAATTATTGTTTTATTGTATGGTTCTCGTCCAATGTTTGTTTAAATGTTAAACGAACCGAGAATTCATTTACACCATTTGAAGTAACTACCAGATTTCAATTATCAAAAAGTGCAAAAAGAACACAATATATTATCCTTCGTAGATTTAAGGTTATTTATGGAAAATGTAATAATAAAAATAATTGTCAAATATAATAAAAATAATAATAATAATAATAATAATAATAATAATAATAATAATAATAATAAAACATCACAAGTCTATCAATTTCTCATTTACAGAAGCTTGAAAATCAATGCAATTTTGTGAATCCTGTTTAGTAAAAATTTATTTAAATTTTGGGTTTAGACCGGATTTTTTGCATTATATATCCCGGACACACCCTCCGGATAGTATTTTTGCAGTTTTTGAAATTTAGGAAATAATGTCATTTTTTGGAAAAACCACCAAGACTATAGCCTTGGAAAACACAATTTTGAAATTTTGGATTTTGACCGGAAATTTTGCATTATAAATCCCAGACACACTCTCTACATAGTATTTATGCAGTTATTGAAAGTTAAAAAATTTTGACATTTTTCGGAAAACCACCAAGACTATAGCCTTGGAAAATACTATTTTGAAATTTTGGATTTAGACCGGATTTTTTGCATTATAAATCCCGGACACACCCCCTAGATAGTCTTGTTGTAGTTTTTGAAATTTTGACATTTTTTGGAAAACCACCAAGGCTATAACCTGGGAAAACACTATTTTGGAACTTTGGATTTAAACCGGATTTTTTGCATTATAAATCCCGGACACATCCACTAGATATTATTTTTCAGTTTTTGAAACTTCGAAAATTTTGACATTTTTTGGAAAACCATCAATGCTATAGCCTGGGAAAACACTGTTTTGAAATTTTGGATTTAGAACGGATTTTTTGCATTATAAATCCCGGACACACCCCCTAGATAGTATTGTTGCAGTTTTTGAAATTTTGGCATTTTTTGGAGAACCACCAAGGCTATAGCCTGGGAAAAAACTATTTTGAAATTTTGGATTTAGACCGGATTTTTTACATTATAAATCCCGGATAAATCCTCTAGAATACTATATTTGTAGATTTTGTAATTTCGAAAATGTAGACTTTTTTGGTAAACCACCAAGATTATAGCCTTAAAAAACAGTATTTTGAAATTTTGGATTTAGACCAGATTTTTTTGCATTATAAATCCCGGACACACCCTCTAGATAGTATTTCTGCAATTATTGAAATTTTGACAATATTGTCATTTTTTGGAAAACCACCAAACTATAGCCTTCGAAAACACTATTTCGAAATTTTGGGTTTAGACCGGATTTTTTGCATTATAAATCCTGGACGCAACCTCTAGATAGTATTTTTGCAGTTTTCAAAATTTCGAACATTTTGACATTTTTTTGGAAAACCACCAAGACTATATATAGCCTTGGAAAACACTATTTTGACATTTTGGATTTAGACGGGATTATTTGCATTATAAAGCTCGGATACACCCTCTAGATTGTATTTTTGCACTTTTTTAAATTTCGAAAATTTTGACATTTTTTGTAAAACCACCAAGGCTATAGCCAAGGAAAACGCTATTTTGAAATTTTGGATTTAGACCGGATTTTTTGCATTATAAATCCTGACCGCACCCTCTAGATAGTGTTTTTGCCGTTTTTGAAATTTCGAAAATTTTGACATTTTTTGGAAAACCACCAAGACTATAGCCTGGGAAAACACTGTTTTGAAATATTGGATTTAGACCGGATTTTTTGCATTATAAATCCCGGACACACCCCCTAGATAGTATTTTTGAGGTTTTTGAAATTTTGACATTTTTTGGAAAACCACCAAGGCTATAGCCTGTGAAAACACTATTTTGAAATTTTGGATTGAGACCTGATTTTTTGCATTATAAATCCCGGACACACACTCTAGGTTCTATATTTTCAGTTTTTGAAATTTCGAAAATGTTGACTTTTTTGGTAAACCACCAAGACTATAGCCTTGAAAAACACTGTTTTGAAATTTTGGATTTAGACCGGATTTTTTTGCATTATAAATCCCGGACACACCCTCTAGGTCGTATTTTTGCGGTTATTAAAATTTCGAACATTTTGACATTTTTTGGAAAACCACGAAGACACTATTTGGAAAACACTATTTTGAAATTTTGGATTTACACTCTAGGTTCTATATTTTCAGTTTTTGAAATTTCAAAAATGTTGACTTTTTTGGTAAACCACCAAGACTATAGCCTTGAAAAACACTATTTTGACATTTTGGATTTATACCGGATTTTTTGCATTATTATTACCGGACACATCCTCTAGATAGTATCTTTGCGGTTTTTGAAATTTCGAAAATTTTGACATTTTTTGGAAAACCACGAAGACACTATTTGGAAAACACTATTTTGAAATTTTGGATTTACACTGGAATTTTTTAATTATAAAGCCCGGACACACCCTCTAGATAGTATTTTCCCAGTTTTTTAAATTTCGAAAATTTTGACATTTTTGGAAAACAACCGAGACTATAGCTTTGGAAAACACAATTTTGAAATTTTGGATTTAGAGCGGAATATCTGCATTATAAAGCACGGACACATCCTCTAGATAGTAATTTTTCAGTTTTTGAAATTTCGAAAACCTTGACATTTTTTTGGAAAACCACCAACACTATAGCCATGGAAAACGCTACTTTGAAATTTTGGATTTAGACCGGATTTCTTTATTATAAAGCCCGGACACACCCTCTAGATAGTATTTTTGCAGTTTTTGAAATTTCGAAAATGTTGACATTTATTGGAAAAACCAAGACTATAGCCTTGAAAAACACTATTTTAAATTTTGGATTTAGACCAGATTTTTTTGCATTATAAATCCCGGACACACCCTCTAGATAGTATTTGGGCAATTTTTGAAATTTTGACAATTTTGTCATTTTTTGGAAAACCACCAAACTATAGCCTTGAAAACACTATTTTGAAATTTTGGGTTTAGACCGGATTTTTCGCATTATAAATCCCGGACACACCCTGTAGATAGTATTTGTGCAATTTTTGAAATTTATTAAATTTTGTCACTTTGTGGAAAAACCCACCAAGATTATTGCCTGGGAAAGCACTATTTGGAACATACGTTTTTTATTTAGGACGGATTTTTGCCTTGTTAAATACCGGGGGACACCCTCGCGATAGTAGTTTTGCAGTTTATGAAATTTCGAAAATGTTGACACATTTTGGAAATCCACCAAGACAATCATAGCATTGCGAAAACACTTATTTTGAAATTTTGGATTTAGACCGGATTTATTTTTTTGCAAAATAAATCCCGGAAACACCCTCTCCGATACTATATTTGCAGTTTTGAAATTTCGAAAATGTTGACTTTCTTAGGGACAACCACCAAGACTATAGCCTTGAAAACACTACTTTGAAATTTTTGAATTAGACCGGATTTTTTTGCAATATTGAACCCGGTCACACCCTCTAGATAGTATTTGTGCAATTTTTGAAATTTTGACAATTTTGTCATTTTTTTGGAAAACCACCAAGACTATAGCCTTGGAAAACACTATTTTGAAATTTTGGATTTAGACAGGATTTTTGGCATTATAAAGCCCGGATACACCCTCTAGATAGTATTTTTGCAATTTTTGAAATTTGGAAAATTTTGACATTTTTTGTAAAACCACCAAGGCTATAGCCATGGAAAACACTATTTTGAAATTTTGGGTGTAGACCAGATTTTTTGCTTTATAAATCCCGGACGCACCCTCTAGATAGTATTTTTGCAGTTTTTTAAATTTCGAAAATTTTGACGTTTTTTGGAGAACCACCAAGACTATATATAGCGTTCGAAAACACTATTATGACATTTAGGATTTAGACCGGGTTTTTTGCATTAAAAATCCCGGACACACCATCTAGATAGCATTTTTGCAGATTTTGATATTTCTAAAATTTTGACTTTTTTTTGGATAATCACCAAGACTATAGCCTTGGAAAGCACTATTTTGAAATTTTGGATTTTGACCGGTTTTATTCCATTGAGAATCCCGGACACACCCTCTAGATAGTATTTTTGCAGTTTTTGAAATTTCGAAAATGTTGACATTTTTTTGGAAAACCACCAAGACTATAGCGTTGGAAAACACAATTTTGAAATTTTGGTTTTTGACCGGATTTTTTGCATTATAATTCCTGGACACACCCTCTAGATAGTATTTTTCAGTTTTTGAAATTTCGAAAATTTTGACATTTTTTGGAAAACCACCAAGATTATAGCCTGGGAAAACACTGTTTTGAAATTTTGGATTTACACCGGATTTTTTGCATTATAAATCCCGGACACAGCCTCTAGATAGTATTTTTGCAGTTTTTGAAACTTCAAAATTTTGATATTTTTTGGAAAACCACCAAGACTACAGCCTGTGAAAACACTATTTTGAAATTTTGGATTGAGACCTGATATTTTGCATTATAGAACCCGGACACACACTCTAGGTTCTATATTTTCAGTTTTTGAAATTTCGAAAATGTTGACTTTTTTGGTAAACCACCAAGACTATAGCCATGGAAAACGCTATTTTGAAATTTTGGATTTAGACCGGATTTTTTGCATTATAAATCCCGGACACACCCTCTAGATAGTATTTTTGCGGTTTTTGAAATTTCGAAAATGTTGACTTTTTTGGAAATCCACCAAGACTATAGCCTGTGAAAACACTATTTTGAAATTTTGGATTTAGACCGGATTTTTTGCATTATAAATCCGGACACACTCGAGGTTCAATATTTCAGTTTTGAATTTCGAA